>BDMB01000070.1:946602-1039117 GCA_016859785.1 Macrotyloma uniflorum | reverse complement strand
TCTAATTTAATTAAATTACTAATAATAATTAAAAAAAAAACAGTACATTACATATTCTGTAATTTTTAAATACTTTTATATATATATATATATATATATATATATATAATCTTTAAAAAAATTTATGTAATAGATGATGTCAATATTTTCTAATAAATTTGAAAAATAGTTTTGATCATTTTTCAAAATCAGTCTAATATTTTCTGAATTTCCAACTTTATAATATGGATCTCATATTCAAAATTCATCCTTCTAATATTTTCCATAAAAAAAATTCTAAAGATCGAAATTTATCCCTTTCTACTCCATGTTATAAATATTAATTATGTTTTTATCACAAATACCTTAACATTCAAAATTCATTATCTAAAAATTTAAATCGGACTTACATAAATAAATAAAATTTAAAATTTAATTTATTTTTGCATGTCAAACCTAACTGTCAGGTGTTACACTTGGCTTATTATTCCGTAGTATAATGTCCCAACGAGTGGGACCTGAACTGTAAAAAGTAAAAAATGATTTAATTTTTTTTTTTACAAGAGCGTGTGTGGAACAAAACGCTGCGTTTTCTACCCAGGTCTTCTTTTTGTCCTTGAATGACTGAATTTTGCTCTCTTGTTCTTTTACAACATATAATCAACATATTATGATCAGATTTTTATTTGACTTCTGGTGTTTTTGACTGATATCTTAATTGTCCTAATTGAATATTAATGTTTAGTTACAAATCCTTATTCTATCACTTTAGTTTTTGGACCACTATTAATCTCAGTTTTAGAATAACTAACACAAAAATATGATACTTAGATATTTTAATAAAATTAACATATGCCCTATGCATACTATTTACAGTTCATAACACCTACTCTCAACTATCAAACAAATCTAGATAAATATCACTTCTTTTATATATAGAAATATCTTAACATTCAAAACTCATTATCTAAAATTTTTAATGTATAAGATCTATTACATAAAATAAGGATTGAAATTAACCGATTTTATTCTCTAAATAAATATCAAATATTATAAAACATGTCAATTTATTTTGAATTTGATTCTCGTATATTCTCGTGACTTTTAGCTATAGCAGTAATTAACAAGTACAATTTTTTTTAAGCTTTGGTCTTTTGGAAATGCTAAAAATCAAATCATTATGAATGGGTTGTTATGGCATGCTTTTTGAGAATTGTGAAAATGTAAATATGATTTTGGGTCAGCAATTCTAGTCAAAATTATTGTATTTATTTTATGGGAGATTATGTGGTATGTGTCGTTTATTCGAAGATGAAGAAGAGAAAAAAAATTATTGAATTGAGTGGTTTCTTTATATATTTCGAGTTAATTGCATAGGATTAACATTGCAAATTTTTATTTTTATATGTTTAAATGGTTGTTGGAATTATTGGATGGAAGAGTTTCTGTATATTGCTTTGAAAACCACAATGAACAGGTGTTAAAGGGAAATAAAAAGATATTTTACAACCAGTTTTCAAAACTTGATTATTTGTTTATAAAAATCTCAATAGCATATCAATTTTTTCAATTAATTTTTATTAAAAATTATTATAAATTTATCTCATTTTCAAAATTAATATAAAATTAACATTCATTTATATATTATAATTAAATCTCAATTTCAATTAATATAATTTGTTAATAATAATTTAATTTATATTTAATAATTTTAATAATAATTAAAATTTTACTTAATAATAAATTAACAATTTTATTAATAATTAAAATTTTTTAAATTTATTAATAAATAATCTCAGTCAAAATATCAAAATATATTAACAAGTTATTAATTTCAACATAATAATCTTATTAATTTGATTATAATATTATTTAAAAAATAATTATAAATTTAACCTACTTTTAAAATTAATTAAAAATTAAAATTTATATATAAATTAAATATATTTTTATTTAATATAATATTTTTTCGATTTTTTTAATATTTGAGTTAATATTAGAAAAGAAAAAAAAGTATTGAGAAAACCAATAAAAAATAACAAAAATACGATGTTACTCATATTTTTCTATAAGAAGTCTATAACGATGATGAGGAACATTCATGGTTGTTGTGATCGAAGTGGTGAACTTACAACCTCAACATTTTGGGAGTCTCCTCTGGTTGTGTTTCCTAGTGGCAGTGATTGAGACTTCTTTTTCAATTCTCGTGCTTTACCCCAAAGTACTGCGTATACACCGCACACGATCATCACTGCTCCAAGCACACTATTCAATTTAACCAAATCAGATTATTGATATGAAATCATGAACATAGAAGACAGAAAAAGGTTGTTAATGTTGTGGTAAATTAAGAATAAGATTTAGAGAATAAATACCTTCCTAAATATAACTTCTCATCTAACAAGAAATAAGCAGCTATATCCACTAGCAAAAGCTGCAGAGGATTGAAAATAGACACAAATAGAGGTCCTCTCTTCTTTATGCACCAGGCAATAATCACAACTGCTATTCCAGATGCCACAATTCCCTGCATAAACATTTAATTACTCACATCAACTACTTTCGATAACAAAAACTAAAATAATGTTAAAAAGTAAAATTAAGGATTTTTTTTTTTACTTTTAAATAAAAGCTATAGATATTTTATTTTATAATAAAGAAAATCACTTATTCTAAAATATTTTGTTAAGACTATATTTAATAATCTCCTCATAGGTACAGGAGAATTATCGACTCAAGTTTAAATGTTAATAAAAATAATTTTAAAAAGATATATTTTATAATTGTACAATATTTTATATTATTTTATTAGACGTTAACATCATTATATATTATGAATGATAGAATACGCTTTTTAATTATATTAAATATATAAATATATTATTTGTTGAGTAAACCATATCTATTTTATATTGTCAAAATATTATATATCAATAGAAAAAAATTACCTTTTAATTATATATATTTTAACAGAAAGAAAATTGACAGAAAAGTAGGAGAATATTCAGCCTTCTTTAAGGAATTTTTTTTTTTTAAACTTGTTGTTTTTTCATTTCGTATGAAGATAAAAAACACACTGAAAAATATCTACTCTTACCATATAAAAAGTTAAGCTACAATATTATTTTGAGTGATGATTAACTTTTCAAAAAAATTATAAATTAGATAAAGTTTTCATGTAAAAAAATATTATGGAGGAAAGAAAATATTTTTTATATTAATATATTATAATATTTTTTAGAATTTCATTGTCATATTTATTTAAAAATCAATTTTTAACTAAATGTTTTTATGATAGAAATCATTTTTTTTTCGAGAAGTTATCTTATTGATAAAAAAAATTTTGTGAGCGATTTCTTGTAAATTTCTAGTTCAATTCTTATATTTATTTGGTTCTTAACTTAAGATAGTTAAATATTTAATCAGAAATGAAATTTGTGTACTCGTAGGGTTAAAAGTCATTATGTATCCATGGAATTAATTTAAAAGTTTAGTAATTATAGTATTTTTTTAATACAAGTTAGAAGTAGTTTAGAAAATTTATCTATGAAAATATATTTTTCATTGGAAAAGTTCCGAAAAACCACTTCTAAATGCAGTGATTTAGTAAATTAGGAACATACCGAATAAGCTGCAGTTAGAAGCCTGATACCGAAACCCAGCTTCCATTGCTTCCAATCCCTTTCGACACACAGAGTGAAAATATTGGCCTGTACTGCTCCCATTATGTTCATTATAGCTGTGCTTGAGTTTGGACTTGGGTATTCTTCATTCATTTTAGCCTGTGTTGTATGTGAATATGTAGAAAATTTTGCAATTACTTTCATTATTCATATATGATTTACAGTGTATCATACTACCCTCCAACATGCTAGCATGAGTTATGTCTTGCACTTCTTTAACATTCCACAGATTCTACTCATTCTGCTATTGACACTTAGAAACTAGAATAGAAGACTGAATTAAAATCTTTAATTTTTCTTGTCATAAGAAAAAAGATTATCATTACCTGAAGGATGTACCACAAAGAATAAAAGCAGCAGCTGAGAATGGCACATGGAACACCCCAAAGTTTATTTCGAAACTCAGGGGGTGGCGATGAGTGATGACCTTTTTGGTTCTGATGTGGATGCATAAGGTTGATTTTAAACGACCAAATATTAATTTCTACGCCTTTGAAAAAGGTCACCACCATTGCCCCACTAACTCCAATTATGGTGCCTATCACCTTGGCCCTTCCTTCTGCTACTTCCAAATTTAACTTTTCCAATCTATATATAAAACTATAAGTCAATTTCACTAAACTACTAGTATAAAAAACACATCTTTAAATTCAATCCTACTAAATATAGTGTAATTTATTATAAATCAACCTGGTTATGTTGCAGGACTAATAGCTTTGTTGTTGAAGCAATTTTAAGGAAGTTGTTCCATATATGAATTTGGATAAATCTTTTATAACAATTGAAAAAGCAATAAACATATAGTGAGAGCCAGTGGTATGAATATATCATACCCGCAGGATAAGGCCATAATGAAGGTAATGGCAGGAATAAGGTTGATCATAGCCAACATAAAAGTTGCTGATGTCAAAGCCAAGCCCTCGAGGTAAAGGTTGGTGAATAAACTTCCCCTGAAAAGATAAATAACCATTATATATATATTATATCTGAAAAGTGAAATCACTTATATGATGATGAAGCTGAAGAATTCACGTAGCATACCCAAACAATCCACACATAAATCCCCAGAAAAGCACCCTCCAAGTAATCTTTGATCTCTTCTTCCTGATGGCAAAAGCAATTTGGCTTGTTAATTTAATGTGCAAGTTTCATGTCCAGAGAAGCTACCATGCTTGTTTCTCCCACTTAAAACCTTTGTTGAAATTTGTTTTTCCTTCGAATACTCGAAACATTATTTTTTGAAAATGAAGTTTCAGTATTTGGTTGTTAAAATATTAACAAAACATATTTATGTAAAGAACATATGGTTTTTAATCAAACCCATGTCTTTAAGTGATATTAACAAAAGAATATATATGCATACCACAAAGGTAACTATGAATTAAAGACACTAATAAAAACTATATTTTTTATTCAATAGTTTTATAAGTGTTTGGTTGAGCTTATTTCAAAAACTGTTTTTTTGTTTATTAGGAAACTTTAAAATAGTTATTTACTTAAAAGTACATATTAAAAATAAAATAAAACAATAAATTATACAATTACAAATTTATGATAATAATATATGTACGGCACGAGCAATAACACTTGTTGAAAACAATTGCATGCCAATAATAATGATAATAATAAAACATTTGTGGTAGGGTTTACTTGGTACCACAAAGACTTTAAATATTTTGCTATTGGTTTGACCGTAAGAAATTTCATTGACAATTTTGAAATCAAGATTTCCGAAATTAGATAATAGAAAAGTTATACACGTCATCAGTTCATATTGGATTCGAATCTTTTCTCTTTTGTTCAAAAAAGAAAAGTCTCTCCTAACCTATTTTAACAACTGTTTTAATTTTTTTATATACATAAATTAAAAATTTGTCAATAAATAATATATACCTTACATAGAAATAACTGAAGTAACTGAAGCAATGAATTTTTATTAAATTATCAATAAAATTAATATAAAGTTTAGAAGTAACTGAAGCAATAAATTTTTATTAATTTATCAATAAAATTAATTTATCTTTAAAATGAATCCAGAAAATAATCCTAAATCTAAACCCTAAATTTAAATCCTCAACCTTATTATTAGCCAAGAGAATGAACGAGAAAGTATCTGAGAAAGCAAATGGTGCAATGAGTAAAAGAAAGGAAGAAAAAAAGGATAATGATAACGAAGAACCTATCAAAGATAAGAGCGACGGGGACAATGAAAAGCGAGGCAAAAAGGAGGCGATAGGCAGTAACTACCCTCATGCTCATTCCATCGTTAATGGCCAGCTTGTACATCACATTAACTGCTGCAAATGCAATCTGCACAAGCACCATTAGCAGGTCTGCTTTCAACGTATGCAGCAAATTACCAACCCCTTTCATCTTTATCAATGTTCTCTTCTAGCGGTGTGAAAATAATCAGTTAAAGTGTTTTTCTTTTATATGGAGTTTCAAAAGTGCTTTTCTCCACGTAAGAATATTATATTAGAAGAGCAACGCACATTTTTATGGCTTTGCATTTAATAAGTATTTGTAAGTGGTTTGGTGAATGAGGGGGGAATTGAATAAGATCCTTAGTTTGTTCACATGTAAAGGTTTTGGGTATTTTAAAATGGTAGAGAGAGAGAGGAATTGAGGTTCTCGATGCCTTTGTTGAGACAGAAGAGGGTGGAGACCAGATAGGACCGCAACAAAGTCCACAGTAAATGACAAAAGCATTGAATGGAATTGGATACATATTTGTGCGGCCAGGAGTGTCTCCGCCTTCAGGTGGTGGGCCCATGTTATTTGTAGTAAATTTAGGTAACTGTTACGAAAGAAGTCGAGTCATCATGATCTTCACCGATGGAATAAATATAGGGATTATTGATTGAATTAAAAATACATAACTTTAATTTCATTTTTTATCCATTATAATAATTATTAAATTAAATGGATTGATTTAATTAATATATATATATATATTAACTTTAATTTTTTATTTTATTTTATTAAATTATTAAAAAGATGAGTTAAATAAATTAATTCGAAAAAATATTTCTCTTCTTTTATTTATGCTTAGAAATTGATAGAAAAATTATTAAAATATAATTTTTATATAATAATTATATATAATATTTAATTTTAATATAATTAAATTTTTTATTAGTTTTTATATGATATTAATTATTTTTTAATTCATTAATGACTACTAATAATAAATTTATTTACTTATTTAAAAAATTATATGATGATATTGTTGAGATATATCTAATAGAATAATTTTTAACTTTCACTAATTAGAATATATGCATCCTGATTGTTAATGGGTGAATCATAAGCCAATATGCTAATAATGGAATACATTTTTGTAAAGGTGATAAATTGTTAAAGGGTGAATCATAAGCCAATATGCTAATAATAGGAATACATTTTTGTAAAGGTGATAAACCTTTTCTTTGCATTACATCTAATCTCTCTATGGAAAAGAATTATTTAACCACAATTCTTAAAAAGAAATCTTTCTACATATGAAACCTTCTTTAAAACTAAGTTTCTGTGTACATAATACTTTCAGAAACATAGTCATTAAACAATTGATGGTGATATTGTTCACGGTTTCAATAAATCACTTTGCTTCTTTGTCTGTCAGTACAAGTATTGAGAACTTGTTGATGGTGCTTAAGTATTAACCTCATGAATTCTTCATTCATGTTGTCTTCAAGTTTTTTATCTATGACTTGATCTAACAACGTGTCTAAATCGATGTTTTCAAAATTTATTGTTTGCACTTTGAAGTGTTTGAAGTAAGAGAATAATATGATAAAATATTATAAGAACACATGAGAATGAAAAAACATTATGGAATTATATAAATACATAATGACTAGTTTTCATATCGATTAATTTTAATAATAACTAGTTTACATAAAGGCTAAAATTTTCTAACAACTAATACATTTTAAATCTTTATTTTTACCTAATATAATCACAATACTTTTTGTGGTCTTCATGTTGCTTCTCAAATATGTTAGATGTGTTCTTCATGAGATTTTTATACTCCAAGCTCATTTCTTGCAACTTTTTTAACTTAATAAATTCATAAAATTTGGAGTTTTTTTTTTCCTTTTCATTGTACTTTTTATGCTAGACAAATCAATATTGGGACTAGCACTTGCACTTTTCCTTTCCTCTTTCTTTTGTTTGCCTTTTGCCCTATAGGGCGAGATATTGGTGTTATTACTTTATATTTTTCAACTTCAGTCGGTGTTTTTGGGTTAGACGATGATGAATATGCGTCTTTAAAAAATAACAAAGCATGTTCGAATTTAAATTTTTTTCCCTTTCAAATCTTTCGTAAAAATCCTATGTATGAATAACATAACATCTTTCTCAGTCTAACAATTTTTCCTTTGATTAAAAGCTTGTTTGTAGCATGCATTAAACTTTATTTTTTCAGACATTTGGAGTCCTGCTCCTATTTCTACTACCTATGGTGCATGCTATTATATTCTGTTTGTGGATGCTTATTTTCGCTATTCCTGGTGTTTTTTGCTGTATGCTAAGTTTGAGGCTCTTATTTTTTTTTTTTGAATTGACAATCACAAATATATTAATAAAAATTGGTACTAGAAGTATAAAAAACAATTATAAGATATAATTGAGTAAAAGTGTGCAGAAATTAAATAGTTAACTAGATAATAATTTCTCTCCTTACTAAATGATTAATAGATATTCACCAAGTAGATCCGACACATAAGGAATAAGATCAGGGATCCATACACCATTCTGCAAAAGATCCAACAACCATTAAAACCCTAAACTTGATTCACAACCAAGAGTTCAGTCTGAAGCTCTTAATGCTTTTATTAAATTAAATTTTTTTGCAGAAAATCAATTTAACTTTAAAATAAAACAGTTACAAACTGACAATGCTAAAGATTATATTGTTTTTCAAAAATATCTTGTTACACATGGAATACATCACAGATTCTCTTACCCTTATACCCACCAACAAAATGGCACACCTGAAAGGAAACATAGACACATTACTAATATGGGATTAACACTTCTTACAGCTGCTTCCCTCCTTCTCAGGATTGGGGTGAGGCTTTCTTAACTGCTACTTTTATTATAAACAGGTTACCTACTCCAATTCTTAAGTTTGTTTGTCCTTTCGAAAAATTTTTCTCAAAACTCCCTGATTACAGCTATTTATGTACTTTTGGTTGTGTCTATTATCCACTGTTGCGGCCATATAACTCACAAAAGTTTGAATTCAAAAAGCCAAATGTGTCTATTTCTTGGATATAATGATCATTTTAAGGGATATGTTTGCTTATCTCCCACTAGACGTACTTACATTTCAAAGAATGTTGTTTTCAATGAATTTATTTTTCCCTATAAAGATCCTGCTTTCACTTCCTCTAATACTAACAATGTTCAAATTGCACTAGATGTCTCTCCCTTACTCACAGTTAGTCCACACACTCACAAAGATCACACGATTACTCATATGATTTCTAATATACCATCATCTGATATTACCTCTCCTCTTCCAGCAGCCACTGATAATAATCAAATTGCACTGGACGTCTGTCCTCCAAAAAATACCCGGCCCATGACTACTTGGACTAAGTCTGGTATCGTCAAACCTAAACTCTATACCACAATAGCTGGTTCTAACTATGACTACATTGAACCCACCACTATTAAAGAAGCTCTCAATAACCCATCTTGGCTCAATGTGATGCAGCAAGAATTAGATGCTCTTCTTCGTAATCACACCTGGACTTTGACTGATCTACTTAAAGGGTGTAAAGCATTAGGATGCAAATGGGCCTTCAAATCCAAATTCAATTATGATGGGAGTTTTCAACGTCACAAGGCGTACCTGGTAGCAAAAGGTTTTCATCAAAAGGAGGGATTTGATTTCCATGAGACTTTCAGTCCTGACGTGATTGAATACTTAGAGATCCTAGTATAACTTATTGAAGATAGGTGAAGTGATTGAAAACAATAATGAATTACTATCTCTCTTACTTGAATTCATTGTTCTTTACACCCTAGATGTTTTCTTTGGTAATAGGGTGGTTTAGTTTCGATGTAGTAGCTTATCGTTGTAGTGGTGGGGTTGAGAATGCTTTGAAAGGGTAGTGGCTCTAGGCACTTTGATTGGGATTAACAAGTCTACTTTTAACATGGATTTTGTGAAGTTCACTTGTCTACTTATTCGGTTACTAGTAGGGGACCTAGTGTATTGTTTAAAAAAAGATGAAGATGAACAAGACAGTTTTGCACATCTCATTGGTGGAAGAGATGAATCTTATTCTAAACTATAAGTGTTATGTTTTTTTTCTTTTGAATCGGGAAAGACAAATATATTAATAAAAATTGATACTAGAAATATAAAAAATAATTACAAATACATAATAAAAAAGTGAGCAAAAATGTGCAAAAATATGCAGAAAATTAAATAATTAACTAAATAAGTGTTGATGTAATACAACTACAAATTATTTCAAATTGGACATACGATTTATTTTTCAATAAAACCCTAAATCATAAATCAAAATAATTATTATTCTTAATATCTCCAAAGCATGAAGAGTAAAATTAAAACTTTAACATTAAATAAAGGATAAAATAATAAAAGAATTATACAGAAAAATTTGATAAATTACATTCACTTCCAATATCGAAGAACTTAATTAATCATAATCATGAATAGACTAGACACAAGATGATAGTTTAGAGAAACAAATTGTGGGATCATCTTTCTTTCTTACCCTTAAACTTATCACTTTTACACTCTCCTTTTATTTTTTATGTGTTTCTAAACTCTTCTTTTAGAAATAAAAATTAAGTTAAATATTTCTTTGGACTTTGTTTTAAAGAGAAATAAAAAAAACTTATTTTATTAACAATTATTTTTTAATATTTTTCTTTTATTTTTTATAATTAAAAGAAGAAAAATACAATTTTTTTTTGAAAAGTTATTAATATTCTAATAAAAAAATTAGTAATTAAGTGAGTATATTTTAATAATATTTCCCAGATAACATTTGTTGTTCATTTTGGTTAAAAGTTTTGGAGTCCTAGTTCCGAGGAGTATGTAATGGAGGAAACAGACCTATCACTACAGGAAATGCAATGGCATGGTCTAAGGAAAGTCAACTCAAACCTTAAAAAAAAATGACCTTACTTTTCCATTTGGAGAATTTCATGGAAATAGGTAATCATAGGTCATAGGACCTGTTCACTGGAGAAAAGGTGGGAGTAAAAGACAACGTTCAAAATGAATTATGTTATTCTCTTACCTAAATACGATTCAGTAGGAGGATAAAATGGAACATGTGGTGGACTTCGGGAAAAACGGATCAAAGGTATTATGGATGCCTATTGGAAAGGGGAAGCTAGACTAGAAGCATGGACCGGACCGGTTTGGGCTTCCAATGTCAGTTTTGGTGTTCAATTGGGCCTGGGTAGTAGTACTAAAGAAGTACCCAACACACAATCTTCTGAAGAAGAGGGTGAGGTCCAACAAGTTACCGAGATGAGGACTGGATTTGCACTTATCAAGTCTATACTCCCGAGGAGATAAGATAAGGGGAACAGAACATGCAATACAGAGATTGGCGAGGGGGAGATAATGAAGATCAATTGTGGGAGAGAGGGTAATATCAACAATCATATCTTCTCTTTTGATCATTTCAATATGTTCGGCATTAGGAGGGTGTGGAGATGCGCAAGGGGAAGGCCCACAAAACCCTAATCCTTAACAAGCTTGACAGTCATTCTTGGAGGTGAGCTTATCTGGCTAAAGTATGTCTAGAGAAGCATGCCACTGTTGTCATTTGAGGTTAGCTTTCTACTCTATAAGTAATAGCATTTCAGATAAAGGTATGAATATTTGTAATAGATTATTCTGGTTGAAAAATGAACTTGTAGACGCTTTAAAACTGTATGAGTTATAAAATTTGTTAGGGATAACATATAATAGAGATGAGAAGAATATGGTAAAAAAATTTGAAGAGTTGGAAGTGATAGACTTTGAGTAGACGGGGTTGGAGAAAAGTGGAATATGAAGATTCTTATTATAAACATTAGGGGGTTAGGAGGGGGAGTGAGAAGGGACTATTTAAGATGGTGCATAAAAAAAGAGATAGAAATGATGTGTTTACAAGAAACAAAATTAAAAAGTTTCAATAAAGAGCTATGTTAGTCATTTTGGGTGGGAAGGGAAAGGATTCGTGGGAGTTTAAGGCAGATGGGGGAGGAACAAATACATTGTATTGTGGTGAACATGTATGCATGGTGTTATAATAGTGAAAAACGAAAAATGTGGGAAGAGTTTGTGAGTGTCAAACAGACTAATGAAAATAAGAGATGGTGCATATTGGGTGATGTTAATTCCATTAGAAAGGTAGATGAAAGGAAAGGAGCAAGGGAGGTGACTGAAGACTTACTAGAATTAAGAGGTTCAAGTTTTTCGTTGAAAGTATGGAGATGGTGGATGTTCCTTTAGTGGGTAGAAAATATATGTGGTACAAACCTAATGGCTATGAGAAACGTAGAATTGATAGGATTATAATCTCAAGAAGAGAATGGTTGGATGTGCGGCCTGGGTGTCTATATGTTCTTTACAGAACAATGATTGACAATTATGCTCATTTGTTGAAAACACCATTAATGGACAAGGGGATAACCTTTTAGGGTGTTGGATGCATGGATGCATGGATGAGAGACAAAATTTGAGAAAATAGTAAAGATATCTATCTTGGGAGAATTATAAGGTAAGTGGGATAGGAGCCTTTGTGATTAAAGAAAAGTTTAAACTACTAAAAGCTTATCTAAAGATGGAATAAGGAGATTTTTTGGAGACATTACTACGAATATACAAAAGTGATACTTAAAATTAGTGAGTTAGATCTACTATATGAAAATGATTGTTTGGATGAGGTAAGGAAACAAGTAAGATAAAAGTTGTTTGTAGAGTTAAAAAAGTTAAGCTATAAACAAGAATCTTTAACTAAGTAAAAATCAAGATCTAAATGGATAAATGGATAACTGTTGGTGACTAGAATAATACCTTCTTTAACTTAGTGCTTAATTAAAAGAGGGAAGAGATACCAAAGGCCTTTGTATGGAAGGGGCATGGATAGATCTCGAAAGGGTTAAGGAAGGGATTCACAACTTTTTCAAAGAGAAATTTTTTAAAAAGGGGCGTTCAAAACCTAATTTATATGACGCACAATTTGATTCAATCTCCTCAAATAATAATTTGACACTATTTTTACTTAATAAATAATAAAAATGAAAAAAATAAAAGATAAAAAGATTTACATATATCATTTCTCTAAATAAAACTCATACTATAATAAAGATAATAAAGAAAATAAAGATTTGAAATCAAATATTTTTAGGCATTAAAATAATTTTTAGAATTTCTTAAAAATAAAATTATAATAAAGTTCAAAATAAATTTAAAAAAAAAAAATCTCTATTTCCCAATGTCACACTTAATTTGAACATCCCACAAAATAAAGGTATAGGAAACTTATACTTCATCACCCAACTCCTTTTCATTCTTATCAAATACATGTTCATTTGTAAGAAAGTTTAGCCTAAACAAAACACTAACAAAAATAGAAGAGTAGGGAGTATATTTCACATATGTTAGAGGTACCTATAAGAAAAATAGGTAGAACTAAACACGCACAAATATCGCATATACCAATACATACTCAATTACAAACTCACTCAACTAACTCAAATACATTGATGTTCTTATCTCTAAATGCATATGGTACAATCACATGAAATACACATGCAAGTAGTGTACGAGTACATGAATTAGATCATAAGAACCTCACAATTCATTCTTAATTAGAACGAGTCTAATAAGAACTAGTTTTGATAGTATAGCTAGCCATGATTGCTCCTTATCCACTCTTAGATGAAAGGTTTCCTACTCATTAAGATCAAGGTAAATGATCATAGAGATCCTCTTTTATAGATTGTATTTACCCCTAAGAAAATACGAATGAATGAAGCATATACACACAAATGCATAACTCATCACATATCCCAAATGACCAAGCATAACTTAGATTTTTACTAAATATCTGTTTAAACTTCTCAAATGACCAAACATAACTTGAATTTCACCATGTTAAGCCAAAAGTTTAGACTTCTCAAAATAAACAAATAACTCGCAAACATATTAAAAACACATATTATGAGCATTTTAGACACAACATAATTATCATAACATCTCATCCATATAATAATTTATTATCCCATATATTAATTATATCTCTTCATACATATATAAATATAAGATTTACACATAAAAAGTTGTTATTAAATCTCTTAAGTTTTATTTAATATCTTTCTCATTTTCTTTATTATTCCATGACCTCTATCAATTGTAAAATGGATATTTAATGTTATACTTATCTATTAATTTGATTCTAACTTTATTTTAAAATTAAAACAATTATTTACCATTTTTATTTTGACATTAAAATCTAATTTAATCGTTTGTTATCTTTTTAATTAAAAAAAAATATAAACTTTTATTTTTATATTGATAATATTATATTTAATCACTAAAAAAAATTATATATTAACTTATAAGCCTCTTTATTATTTCAATGCAGAATTATGTTGTCAGAAAACTGAATTGTCATTGAAATTCTATTATGCAAGTTTTTTTTTTTTTCATTTTTTTTAATTATAGAAAAAAAAATTATAAATGAAAAATTAAAATTAAAGTCAGATATTTAAATAAAATAAAAATTTTAATTTTATAATAAAATATTTGTATAAAAAAATAATAAAATTAATTCATATATTATTTATATATATATATCTATATATATTTATTTTGAAATGTTTACATATATTTAAATAATTATTAATGATATTAAATAATAATTTTTTATTATATTTTATAGATTTTAATATAAAATTTTAAAAATTACTATTAATAAAAATTAAATAATACAAATAAATTTAAATATCAATTTTTAAAAAATTATTATTATTAATATTAAATAAATTATTTATGAAAATATTTTTTTTTAAATATTCAAATGTATCCTTTGACTTTATTTACTAATTTAAATCTTTTTACTATGCCTAGGTCAATTCGGTTCCTAGGGTGTTGAATTTCGACATGTATGAATGGTCAAATTGGTGATATTTTATGTTGAAATTTGGTACATGGGGAGTTGAATTTTGAGTAAGGATTATGGTTTTTTTTTTTTTTTTTATTTACATATCAAAATTCGGTCAACGAAGAGGTAAATTTCAAGTAGGATTTTCATTTTTTTTTATTTTAGATTAATTGAAAATAAAATATTTTATTGATAATATTTTTTTATAATAACATTAAATTTATGTTTTTAGTTAATATAAATAAAATATAAGATACAAAATAATAAATAAAATAAATTTAAATGTTAATAATAATAACATTAATTATATATATATATATATATTTTATAATATTATTAATTTTTTCATATATTAATAAAATTTTCAATTTATAATATTAGTAAGTTTTTAATTAATAATAACTAAAATAAATAAATAAATATGAATTGAAATTATTGTGTAAATATATAAAAGTTTAACAATAAAAATATATAATTAAATAATTTATATTCATTGAAATAATTACAAACATAAATCTTATTAAATTTGTTTGTTATAGGATTCTTTAATTGACTAAAGTATTAGAGGTAGTTTTACTTCTTAGGGTTCCTAAGACATACTGACTACTATTCTTAGGTGACTTGAGCACCCTAATCACCATCTACACGAACTTTTTCCATTATGACCTCTATAAGGAAGGATAAGTAAATTCTGTAATATAGTGTTCTTTCGAATATCTTCCCCAAAACCATCAATGTAGGAGAATGAGTGTGTTCAAAATATAGTTCACATTGGCTTGTGGAGCCTATAGCTTCCTGAATTCTCAATGCAATTTCCCTTGTGTTGGTTTTACTCGGCTTTTGTATTAATAGGGTGTAATTTTTACACCTTTTTACATGCAAATGGGATGCATATTACGGGTTAGATGTAAGACATGTTTCATAGCACAACTTTGTCATGAAGAAGTTGTGTTATGAAACATAATTTCTTTGTAGTGCAACGTTTCAAAGTTGAAGTCGTGTTATTATGCATGATTTTGTTTTTTTTAATTGAAGTCATGCTTTAAAGTATAACTTTTATTTTTTATTTTATGTTGTTAGATTAATTTTTTTTTAATTATTTAAGTTAGGGTTTTAATTTTTGTGAATAAAAAATATAATATTAATTAAGAGTAGTTAGTTCATCATTCTTCAACTCTTTTATCATTTTCTAAAATCTCTACTTTTTGCAATATATGGTTAGGGATTAAGATAATTAAGAAAATTAATGTTTCTTCCCATTAAGTAAATTATGAATTAAAGATTTTTTGGAGTCCACTAGTTTTGGTTATCATTATGTAATATGACTATGATATTAAATTCATTCTCTAATGTTTAAATTAATTTTCTCAATGGTGATTAAGAGTATAAATTAATTATATCAGAAGCAATGTTTAAAAAGTATTATAAATGGAAATATAGAAATATATATTCATTTAAAGAATAATATTATACATCATTGCCTATTTGGATAATTTTTGCGATTATAACCCTCATTTTTAAAAAACGAACATTTCTTGGGTTTTTTTAG
This sequence comes from Macrotyloma uniflorum, assembly GCA_016859785.1. Lineage (NCBI taxonomy): Eukaryota > Viridiplantae > Streptophyta > Magnoliopsida > Fabales > Fabaceae > Macrotyloma > Macrotyloma uniflorum. The sequence continues at coordinate 1,022,753 of BDMB01000070.1, read as the reverse complement.
ATCCGGTTGATTCATTTCATTATGAATGCGATTGATTGTAAGTCATCTTCAAAGTTTATGTCTTATAGTTGGGTCAGACATGACTCCGTATAGGGAGACCAATAATCTTCATTTCGCATTGGATGAAACTTCATTTGATAAGCCTTGAAAATGATTTTCAATCTGAAGATTAGGTCAACAAATTGACCAACCTCGAGATGACCAAAGGAATAAACAGCCATCACATGACGACAAGGTAGTTGAAGAGTTTGAAACTCCCCAAAATCACACTACCAGTCATTTATTTTTACCGTGAAGTGTTTTGGGTAACCATCAATATGCATATTTAATGTCTCTATCACATCAAATTCTTGATAATCTCTGCTAAAGTTATGTACATGACATATTCTTGAATAATCTTCATTTTGATTTAACATAGTCACGATTTCTTCAAGATATTGATGGTCAACTCTCAACATACATTAAGTCTTCGATCTACGCTCTACAAACAATGAATTAATTTTTTCAAATGTGGTTCTAACTAAAGTATAGATTGCTAAAGATCGAGCTTCTTTTAAAATTGAGTTTGTATATTCTGCTAGATTATTGTCATGTGACCACATATTTTCCCTTGGTGGGCTTGAGTATATTTTTTTAATGAAATTTCTTCTAACCATTGCACGACTTGTTGACATTCTAATCGCAAAGTAAATAATTTTGCTAGAACGTGTGATTTTCTTATCTCATAACTTATTAAATATAAGAAAAAATAGTTAGCAAATAAAAACATAAATATTGAAAATTGAGAGTAATTAAAAGAATAAACCTATGTTAATGGGATTTTTTTCAACTCTTGATTCTTGAACTTCTTTTGAAAGTTTGATGCAATATGTCTCATGTAATAGGGAAAAGTCAAATCAGACCAATTTAGTTGTTATGATTCTAAGACTGTCAAGATTTATCTCTGTCTCAATGATCATTGAAAAATTTGGTTAAGGCATACCTTGTTGTCGAAGTAGTTGAAAGAATTAAATTAATGCCTCTTTAGCTCCCTCATTGACTATTGCAAATGCTAGCGAGAAAAGATTTTTTGTTCCTATCTTAAGTAGTAACCGTCAATAAAGTCCCTTCGTATTTTTTGGTAAAAAATATGCCATTGACTTTAATTATAGGTTGGTAGAACTGGAAAGCTTCGGCACAAGACTTAAATGACTAAAAAACACGATCAAGCACGTACGTTTGTCGCATTCCATGACCTGAAGTTGAAAAAGGAGAACCACTGTATTGCACCAAACTTTTCTCGGATACTTTCTTGTAATGCTTGAAACTATCTTGGGAGTTTGTTGTAAGAGTTTTCACAATCTCCAAATGATATTTTGATGACCTTTTGTTTTGTCATCCATGTTTTTCTATATGATATTGTATACCTAGAACGAGTTTTTATTTATGCTATTATAGTTTTTACCGTTACACCAATATTTCTTTTCACTATATCATAAATAACCCTAGAAATAAACGTGGAATCTAAGTCGTTTTGGTTTTGGTTGGTAGATAAATCAGTATTAAGACAAGTATGAAACACTTCTATTTGTTTTTTATTTTCCACCAGTCTCTTCTTTTCTATACGATGCTCTTATTCTCCAATAAAGTTATTCTCATAATTGACATAACATGCAACATAATCTCACCGAAGAAGGGCATAGTCAATGTGATCAAACAATTTCACATTGAAACATGTTATAAATTTAAATTAATTGAGTCAAAATCTAATTATTATGTTGTATTTTGTGTCAATTACGAGAATAAATGTTATTGGAGAATAAGAGTATTGTATAGAAAAAAAAAGATATCAATGAAAAATAAAAAAAAAATAGAAGTGTTCCATACTTGTCTTACTATTGATATATGTACCGACCATAACAACTTAAATAATTCAATGTTTATTTATAGAGTTGTTTATGATATAGTGAAAACAAATGTTGGTGTAACTGTAAAAATTATAATAACAAAAATAAAACCCTGTTATGGATACACAATATCATATAGGAAAGCATAAACAATAAAACAAAAGGTCATCAAAATAATGTTTGGAGATTGGGAAGACTTACAAATAACTCCCAAGATGGTTTTAAAGTAACTCGAGAAGTTTTTTTAATACAATTGTTCTTTTCTTTTACCTTCAGGTCATTTAAACCTTGTGTCGAAGCTTTCAATACTACCCACCTATAATTCAAGTCAATGACACATTTTTAACAGAAAAATACGAAGAGACTTTATTGATTATGACTACTCAAGATGAGAGCATAAATCTTTTCTTGCTAGCATTTGCAATAGTCAAACGGGAACCTAAGGAGACATTGCTTCGGTTCTTTTAACTGCTTCGGCAACATGTCACGTCTCACCAAATTTGTTAATGATCACTAATAGAGGATGATGAATCTTCATAGTCTTAGAATCATAACAACTAAATTGGTTTGATTTGACCTCTCTATTGCATGAGATATATTGCATCAAATTTCTAGAAGAAGTTCAAGAATCAAGAATTGAAAAAAAATAGTTAACATAGGTAATGATTCTTTTAATATTTATGTTTTTCATTTGCTAACTGTTTTTTCTTGTATTTAATAGGCTATGAGATGAGACAGACACACGTTCTAACAAAGTTATTTGCTTTGTGATTAGAATGTGAATAAACCATGAAATGTTAGAAGAAATTTCATTAGAAAAATGGACTCAAGCCTTTCATCAATGGAAAAGATATGGTCACATGACAACAAATCTAACAAAATGAATGAACTCAGTTTTAAAAGGAACTCAATCTTTGTCAATCTGTACTTTAGTTAGAACCACATTTAAAAAAGATTAATTTATGGTTTGTAAAGCGTTAATCGAAGACTCAATGCATGTTGAGAACTAGCCATCAATATCCTAAAAAAATTGTGACTATGCTAAATCAAAATGAAGATTATTCAATGTGTCATATGCATAGCTTTAACAGAGATTATCAAGAGTTTGATGTGGCAGAGACATTAAATATGCATATTGATAGCTCTCCAAAACACTTCTTAGTGAAAATAAATGACTGGTGGTGTGATTGTGGAGTTTCAAACTCTTCGACTACCTTGTCGTCATGTGATGACTATTCGTTCCTTTGGTCATCATGAGTTGGTCAATTTATCAAGTGGAGTTTCATCCAATGCGAAATAAAGACTTATGATCAATTGCATTCATAATGAAATTGATTAATCGAATCTAAACAAACCCAAAAATTGTTCGTTTTATAGAAATGAGAGTCATAATTGTAGGAATTATTTAAATAGACAATGATGTATAATATTATTCTTTGAATGAATATGTATTTTCATTTATAATAATTTTTTAACATTACTTTTAATATAATTAATTGATACTCTTAATGATCATTGAGGAAATTAATTTAAATATTAGATAATGAAGTCAATATCATACTCATATTATAAAATGATAACCAAAATTAATGGATTTCAAAAAATCTTTAATTAATATTTTTACTTAGTGGTAAGAAACCTTAATTTTTTTAATTACTCTAAACCCTAAATCATATATTAAAAAAAAATGGAGATTTTAGAAAATCATAAAAGAGTTGAATAATGATGAACTAATTATTTTTAATTAATGTTATATTTTTTTTTCACAAAAATTAAAACCCTAACTAATTGAAAAAATTAATCTAAAAAGTAATTGAAATATTGAAGTCGTGCTTTAAAGCACGACTTTATTTAAAACTAGAAAATAGAAATTGTGTTTCAAATATGACTTCATAAAAAAAATTAAAAATTAGAAATTGTGTTATGAAGCATGATTTTTATTTATATATATATATATATATATATATATAAAAAACAAAATCATGTATGGTAGCACGAATTTAATGTAAAAGTAAAAATGTTGAATAACACTCAAATCGTATTAGAAAGCATGACTTTTTCATGGTAAAGTAGTGCAACAAAGTATGACTTATATCTGACTCGTAATTACCATGTCATTTACACCCTATTCGTGCAAAAGACCATACTAGTCCTATCCTAATAAAAAGTTTTTATTAGTGTCACCAGTGTTGAAGATCATCGAATCCAAATCATGCCATTACCAGTCCCTTTAGCACCATTCTCACCAATGTTAAAGCTCGTCAAAACCAAACCATTCTACCATCGTTTTTACTATACCTCCCAAAAACACACCTCCAATTCACCCCTCTCTTCTCCCAGCCCATGAGTTATTACAATTAGCAACCACCACCTGTTACTACTGTTTTTCTACCCCAAGATTCTTCCCTCCTTATTTCTCTCTTTTTATTTTATTTTATTTTATTTTGTAAAAGCAAGCATGAACTACGTGTTTGACCTAATCTCCGTGATTCTCAACCATAGTGAATGTAAGTACAACCCTAGCCATGCTAAAAGCATGAGTGTGAGCAAAGACGAGGAGGTGAACAACAAGGAGTCGCGTTAGCAAAAGGCGACATTGTCACTAGCAGCGTCGATTGTGGTAGCATGACGCAAGTTTGGTGTCGGTCTCAAACTGATATTAAAAATGCTCATCAGATTAAAATCAGTCATTATAAGAAGGAATAATGCAAAATACATAATCATGAAACACCTACGTAAATACCTCTTGCATAGTGCACATGGGTTCCCCATGGGTCCTTCAACTTTTTTTTGTTATTTTTGTTTTTATCTTTCTATTATTTTTCTTGTATATAATATTCACCATTGTACTCTATTTAGTAAGTAATATACACTAGTTTTATATTCTGTAATTTCTTCGCTTTTTCTCTCGGTACATTCGTGTTTACTCTAATGGAAGATCATATTCAAGAAATCGTTAATAGACTATACAAGAACACTGTTGGACCACCAATTAATATGTAGATTCATTTTCGAGTTGGGTGATCTCGATGTGAAAGGGTGTGTTGGAAGTCTTACATCACCTAGAGATGATTAAATTAAGGTATATTAGGAGGTCTCAAAGAGATTTGATTTCAAGTTGCCGGAGTTTGGAGAATTGAGTTGGAGCATCAGAAGAGGAGGCCTAACGTAGAGGTAAGGATAAGGTTACCGCAAAAGTCATTTGTTGGATTCACGATATCGTTATTGGAGGTCGGGTAGCCGAGGTTGTTATAGTAGAGAGATATTTTCTAAGGTTATGAGAGGGTTAATGTTAAGGTAGCATTTGGGGTGGTCGTTAGAGTTTGCTTGATCTTTGTAAAATGATTTGATGCCAGATTCACAAATACGGTTGAAGAGTAATACTAAGAGGGTCTTGGACCTCATGAAGAAGTTGTGGTAACAGAGATTCAATATCGTAGGGACTTGCATGCTGTTATTGTTGAGGCCAAAGCTTCTTCGGGGGTGTCATATTTGAAGGAGTTTCCTTACAACATTGAGAATTTTAAGTCTTCTTCATGGTGAGAATTGTCTACCTAGGATTTTTAAGTCTTCTTCATGATTAGAATTTGTCTACCTAGAATTTTTTTTATTATTGTAGAAGAGTGTTGTAACTTCAAACGAATTTGTCTCTATTCACTCGAAACTTAGTTGCTTCTTTTGCTTGTGATATATCTCATATGATTTTTGGTCTTTTCCTAACGGTTTAAACGTTTGAGCTATAATGACCCTGGAGCATCACTCTTTTCATTTATTATAGGAGCAATGATTGAGTGAGTGGTATTTGAATGTACTCTTGAATGCCTGTAATTTTTTTTACTTAGAATAAGTAGAGTTTGTCTTATTATCCGTAAGTAAATGTGAGTTTCAGTCTTCCTTATTTACTCATTGGCTTCACAAATACTAATAGCCATAATGGTAACAAAACAACTTATCTACTACTCATTAGTTAGTTAATTTTATGGACCTCATTTTACCTCTCTCATTTTATTAATAAAAAAACTATAAACATCATCAAGATTGTGTCTTTCTTATCCTTTTTTTAGATAAACTCCTTGTTGGTGTCTTGGTGACAACATCAACTTGAGCATCTACTCTCTATTATCGCCAAATGATCCTAATTAAACTATTTTAAGTTGTATTTTTCTTATGCAGCGCACTCTGCCCTTCACTTTGGATAATTATTTTGAACATTTGAAAGATGTTCTCAAAAAGCAGTTGGAATTAACAAGTCATGTACAGGTCTTAGTGTTGTTTTTGCTTGTGAAATTCCTTTAAGGACACAACACATGTTTTACAGAACCTACAACCATTCATTAAATTATTAATGTTTTCACCATACAATGAAACAAGGGATCTGGCATAGAGCTTGGTCTTGGCAGCTATGTATCGGTGCTTTTGAGAAGCAAGAAGTGGTTGTGATGTATGTAGAGATTAAAATACCTGCAGATGTTAAACAAACTACGTTAAAATTTACTTTCTTGATTTTCCTATCACATCTTATATGATTATTTGCGAACCTTTACCTGTTCATAAAGCCCAATTCTATGCAGATGGAGGAGGTGAATGGTAGAATTGGTATGGTAGATCTAATGTGACAAACTAATGGGTTCCGCATAGTAGATTCAATGTGTTGACTATGGTTTCACTGTTTCAGAGTGGTATTAAGCAAAAGGTTAGGAATTGATAAATACAACATTAACATCATTTTTATAATTAGCCAAAAATTAACGAGACTCAACCATCTAAATAAAAAATTCTGTTTAATATATATATATATATATATATATATATATAGTATATGTAAACGTAATAAAAATGTAATATTTATAAATTAATAAAATAATTTATATTATAAAAAAAATAAAAATTTACTTGCTTTAAGGATAAATATAAATATATTTACTCTTATTTTGATTATTAATTTATTTATAAAATAATTTAGATGAGTTGAAATGTTAGATTGTTATATTAAAAAAGTAGTAAAAATTAAAAATAAATTTCTGATTCTTATTCTTAAAATACGTGAATTCTTCTTCTTAACAAAATAAAATATTTAAATACATTTTAATATAATATGAAATGTTTATATTATATTAAAATATGTTTTCTTTATTGAAAATTTGTAAACATATATCAAACTAATTATATAAATATTAATGAATTTTAAATAATTATATTAAATTTATTTGCATAAGTTTAAATTTTATGTAGTTTAAGAATTTTATATTAAATTTTATCTATTATAATTTTTTAAAATAAATTTTCACATAAATTTATCTGGTCTGAGAATTCTATTTTAAATATTGTCTATTATAATTTTTTTAAATTAAATTCACATAAAAAGTGGAAATAAATTAAGTGATATTTTTGAACTTTAATTATGTAACATTACTTAATATATGAATGATGGTATAATTTTGACAAAACTTTTGACTACACCATAAAAACATGGACAATATACTTCATTAATATTAATAACACCTTATATAATTGACTAAGTATATTATAATTTTTTTATCATAATTTAATTTCATTTTAGACAATAGTTTTTATATATAATCATTCTTAAGTTATTTGTATTAATTTCAATCTTGTCGATAGTTTATGGTTAATGCTTTTAGTTATATATATATATATATATATATATATATATATAATTGAAAAGAGAGTTAGATCTAACTGTGATTGATTGATTATGTTAGTGTAAATTATAAAATTGTAAATTAGAGTGGTTTGTGATTGTTAAATGCAAGTTTAAGGTTAAATAATAAATAGACAAAACATACAAAAAATGAAACATATGATAATAGTTATTAACTTAACGATATGTTAGAAAACAATGACGTTTACTACCTTGATCATCATTATATGTGTTGACCATAGTTTTAATAAAATTAACTCTACAATGATGTTTGTCGTTGTATGTCTCACCTTCAATGAGGATTTCAACTTTCATAAAATTTTTAATGATGATTATATTAACAATAATTTAAAGACTATTATCATAGAATTATTTTAATTGTCGTTAATGATTTTGTATAAAATAATAATTGAATTATAATCTAATTAATAAAAAATTTCAAAAATCTTGTATAATCTAAATTAAAAACATATTAATAAATTATATTAAAATATAATTGATTATTTTGAATTGAGACAATCTAAGATTTATTAAGATTTGTTGATAATTAATTATCTTGAATAAAAAATTGATTAATATAAGAAAGATAACCTATTATCTTAAAAGAAATAATTAATTATCTAGTTTTGAGTTTAAACATATATACATATGGAAATAAGGATTAATCAGAGTTTCTAGAATCACCCAGAATCACCCAGGAACAAAATAATTAATTATCATTTATCATAATCAATTAATTTTTATTTAATTTTTTTTAAAAGTGTAAACATAAAATTTCAAAAAAAGCTTTCAATATTTGAAATATTCATTTGTATTGAACTAAGAATTTTTTTAAAGAATTTTCCAAGATTCAAAATCCATTGTTTTCTTCTTTTTGGAGTTGTGCTCAAGGTTTAAAGATTATTTTGATAAGGTTTGAAAGTTCTTTTTTTTTTTTTTAAATTTGTCATAAATAAGATGATATTCTTCTTTATCCTATTTTATAATTTTTTTTATACTTAGATTTGGTATAGTAGGTTAATTCCTGTATATTGCATATTATATGTGAAACGGATATGTAATTTGACATTTAACATTAAAATGAAACAATCTAGTTAAGATGTTTCGGATTGACTTAAATTGACTTAAATGTAAATTCAAATAAAGTTGAATATTAAAATCATTCCATGTGACATTTTTTATTTTTTTTTTATTTTTTATGTTTCTTGGTGTATTTGACCATTATAAAGTATACTTTATCTTATGTTATTTCAAGATTCAAGAAAAATTTATTAAAAATTCTATTGACAAATTAAAATAAATTATCAATCAATTCACTCTCATCTTAATTATGAACAACTTATATTTTTTACAAAATTAACAAAAAAACCATTAAAATCCATAAATAAAAATAGTTATAAATAAATTTGCAATCAATTTAAAATCCTTCAAATATATCAAATTTCATTAAGTTTATTTAAAATTTAAATTAATTGACAAAAAAAGCATAAAATATAGATTTAGCAATAATAACAAAAATTAAGTGTAAATTGTATTAAGACAAATTTTAACCATGACAAACTCTTGTAACTCTAACAAAATGAAAGATGATTCAATCATTATAAAAGAGATTAATCTTACTTTTTAATAACCTACATAAAAAATATGATGTATGGTTAAAAAGCAGAATAAAAAAAAGTATAATTTAACTTAAAGTATATTTTATAATAGACATCTAAAATAAATAAATTTATGATAAATATAATATTATACAAAAATAGTGTCTATTAAATAAAAAATTATTATAAAAAAATTTATATATTTTTTTTTGAAGAATATTAACACTAAATCATACTAGGATGATCCAAAACCTAATTAAATTTATCTTAAAAAATTAATGGTTTTATTTTTAAACGTGAAATGAATTTTAAATTTAATTTAATTTTATAAAATTAATTTATGAGATGAAGTTTATATTATTATATATATATTAATTATTAATAAAAATAAATTTTGAATTTAATTTAATTTTATAAAATTAATTTATATTATTTTATATATATAAATTTATTTATATTTTTAAAGAATGTGAGATATTTAAGATCAAAATAATGACTTTCAATACTGCCGTAGATGTGAATGCAATGATATAATATTGTGCAACAAAGCCAGCACATAGGAGGTGGTGCATATGACACTAAAGCAGAGTGCTTTTGCTTAGGATATGCAATTTTCTATGAGAAAACCAAAAGGAATGTAAGAAAGTGATGAGGAACTAAGGTTGAAGGGGACCATGAAGTTGTAATTATTGTAGAGTGAGAGGAGAGGAATGATAGGATATGATAGAAAGAGAAATGACCCAACAGTTTTGTTTCTGGCAGAGTCACATTGCTTGCATCACCAAACACCCATTTCCACCCTTTAATTAACTCTCACCCACATACTCATTCTTCTAGATATGGTTATGCCTTTACCCAGTTACCTTTTCTTATCACTGAACTTTTAATCTAAGTAAAAAGAAAAACTCATTTTTATATCTGATGTAAATTTATGGTAATGGTTTGCTTGATTCTAGTTTTTTTAAAAATAAGTCTTATTATTACCTGTTTTTATTTATAATTTTTATAATATTTATTCAAATAAAATTATCTATAAATATTTTTAAAGAAGAAATATTGAAAAAAATTATATTATTTATTTTAATTTGATATTTCTCAAATCAAAATGAATTTATTAAAATAGATAATAATATCTCTAACAATTATAGAATGAGATATATAAATGACGGATAATGTGATAAGTTCAACTACTTTGTTAAGATAAATTTTGATGTCATATCAAAAGTGGACTTTAAACTTAACTCGACCTCATAAAATCGGCTTATAAGATAAGATTTGTCCCATTTATATACATTAATTTGACCATATCACTAAATAATTTGTGAGATCTCTAATAAATAAAAAAAATAAAACTTTAATATTATGTTATATTTCATCATTTTAAACTAATTAATATTAAGAAAAATTATTCAATCCATATATAAGTGTACTCTACATATTAAAGTAAAGTAAGTGATATGAATTTTTTTTTCAACATCTTTTTCGATAAATATTTACTAAATCATATTATTCTATTATAATAAATATTAAAAAATTGAACCAAGTAATGTAAAACTTTCTTAATTATTTCAAACAATTTAATCTTCTAATGCAAAAATTATTTTGCTTCACTTCAGATTATCAATCTAAAAATAAAATACTTGTGGTAGTGGTTGCTTGATTTTAGTTGTACACCATTTCTCATATCTCACTTTTTCTTGCACTTTAATTTTTGAGATGATTTTAATTTTCTGTTTGCTTTTTCATTCACTCTTGGCTCACTAATATCACTCGCTATGCTTCACAGCTAGCTAGTATTCACACGACACAACGTGTGGGCAGAATTTCACATTTCTCTTTCTAGTTTTGATTACTATTTCCAAATAAATGATTTAGGTCATTTTTTAAATGACAATAATAAAAAATTATAAAGTATAAACTTAATATAGATAGAACAAACACTTTTTTACGATATATTTCAAGGTTTTGTTTAAGTAAACCTCTTAATAGACATTTTCTCAAGAAGAAAAAAAGAATCTTTAAGTTACAATTAGCTATGTGTTAAAATTAAATTTTATGTAAGTGAACATGAGAAAGTTTTTATTAATTAAATTACCAACCAAGTAATTTTAATTTATGAAAAAATATTTTATTTTATTTTTTAAAAGATATTTGTAAAGAAATTTATCCTAACATATACTCATTACTTTTAACTTGCTAATAATCTTGAATTTTTTGTAAATAATTAAGAGATAAAAATTTAGTGTCTTTATTAGGTACAAAGTTCAAACAAAATTTTCTTCCTACCCTAACCCAAAAGATACTCAAAAAGTTAGTTATTGATCTCAACATGATACCAAACTAGTTATTATTCAATGTTTCTTCTATTTTGGTCCTAATTCCTTTTTTCTTTTTCTTTTTTCTTTTTTATTTTTTCTGCAATTGATGGTCCATCTGATTAAAGAGAAAAAGCGTCAAGCACGATTAACGGCTGAGATTAGCGCCGCCTTAGGCTTAGGTCAAGTCTTCAAAGCAACTGTTAGGTTTAGGCCTTTATTTCTCATATACGTTTCGAATTTTTTTCTTCCTATAAAATGTTTTTATGAATATTAATATGAATCATATTACTAATTTGAAGTCTTAATATTTATATTACATATTATTTTAATTACAAGCTATACTATTAAAGACTAATTTATTTTCAAATCATTAATATAACTTTTTTTGTTACAGTCGTTATATTTAAAATGTTAGTTAATGTATACTTAAATATATTTTTAATCTTTTAAATATGGATAAATGTTTTATTTAATTCCAAATTTAAAATAATTATTTAGTTTCGTAATTTGAAATAAAAAGCTTGTTTTAATCTTTCATTCTTAAATATCATTAATGGTTTTGCTTATCTAGCTAATGTATAATAAATTATTTATATGACAATCTATTTTAAATTTAATTTTTTATCATTAAATATTTATTATTTTTTTAGTATGATTTTCATGATTTTAAGAAGAAGATGTTTGGATTAAAAAATATAATAAAATATATTTTTAATATTTATAAAATATGCAATACATTAAAATAGTTTTATAAATTGTTTTGTGCTAGTTTAATATTTGTAAAATGTAAATATATTTTTTTATAAAATTTTTAATATCTTTAAAAACTTGATGACATAAGATATGGAGATAATCATATAACATAATGGTTTATAAATTTGTTTTGACATAATATTTCTTTTTTTTTTCTTTATAAAATATTTTATTTATTAAACTAATCTTTTTAAAATTTTCGTATTGATTTAATTCATGTAAAATCTAAATATTTTTTTCTTTATCACTATTGATTATGTTATTGATAAAAATCTAACTTAAGACAAATGAAAATCAAATAAAAAAATTTATGTGAAATTTAATTTATAAGTTATAATTAGACCGATGTATATTCTTCCCCATAAGATTATGCTACCATAAAAGTAATCAATTATTTTTTTTACGGAATGAAGTCAATTTTCTTATCATATGAATACATATATCTTAAATTTTTCCAACACAACAACATGATATGTTTATCAATTCATTACCACCTTCACCTTTTCTATTTTCATAAAATTAAAATATTGATAAAAAATTATATTTTAATTTTCTAGAGATTAAATCGATACAGAAAATATTATAGAAAAAAACTGAGATGTTTTACAAAAATATTTTTTTTTAAATAAAATTATAAAGAATCATATCATGTCATTATTTTCATCTACCACATTATCAACATTTTAATAACATTAAAAAATTAAACAAGAAAACATATTTATATCTTACAAAGTCTAAACTAATAAAAAAAATTATAAAAATTATTTTAACATTATGTTAACTAAAAACATATTTTATTGAAAAAAAAATTATTTTCAAGTTACATGAATTGAAAATAAAAAATGCTTATATTAAATTTGAAAGAATTAAAACATATCATAAATATCAATAAAATATATAAAAAGTTATATGGTTTCTCATTAATTGTGTTTAAAAAAATTATTAATTCTTTTCCTTAAATACTAAACAAATGCCATGCTTTCTTAGTTTCTGGTTGTCTAGTTTCTATTCGTTTTCAATTTTCATCGTGTCATTAACAATTCATAATTAATTCTTTTATTTCCAGGAAACAGTAGTATATTTGTTTCTTAATGAGTGTCAATAAATACTCTGTTTTCCCTAGGTTAGAAATAGTTTTTTTTTTTTTTTTTTTTCTCAATTTACAGCCTCCAATTTTCTCCTAATTTAGTTTGACTTAATTCTTAATCAAGTGTCATTTTAAAAATTTAAAAATAAAAAATAGAATAGATTGATTATAATTGTTAGGCTTAAAACTTAACATGCAACCAGTAAAATAATTTTTTTATTAAAACCTTTTTTTATTTTAAATCGAAGGACTCCTTTATATATTTAGCATTAGGCCTCCTGTTGCATCAAGCCACCACTAAAGAAATACGTGCACTTTAATAATTAAATATTAGTTACAAAAATATATCATATTATACTAGACATATTATGAGTTTTAAATTATAGAAATTATTCGTTACCTTGAAATATGTATTTACTCATTAAATTGGTTCCTCAATATGTTTTTGCTCTGTAAATTTGATCTGTTAATTCCATGATATATATCACTAATTTAACTAAAAAAAATGCAACTTAATTTAAGCATGGCTTCTATTATCAGGGATTGGTTATACTATTCATGAAGTAATTTGACTATTCAATATTGGATTAATAGAAGCATTGTTGATTGTCTACATACATATATATAAATGCACTACTTGGGCTAGACCAGAACACATGTCTCCATATCTTTCTCCATTTTCTTCTTCAATCTCAAACCAAATTAATTTACAGCTTCTGTGTAAAGATGAATAACGTATGGAAGGTAGTGCAAGACTTAAAGCCTGTACTGCTGATGATACTGGTGCAAATTGCATATTCTTCTGTGAATGTGCTCTATAAGCTCGCCATAAATGATGGAATGAGCATTAGGGTAGTCACTGCCTACCGTCTTATTTTCGCAGTGGTTTTCACTTTTTCTCTTGCTCTTATTTTCGAAAGGTTCATTCTCACCCCCAATACTTCTTCTTTTGTTAATTTTGAGCACTTATGCCACTTCAGTTATTATGTTCTTCCGAGCCAGACCAGCAATATATATAATGGCTTAAATGGTTCTTTCTTTCTTTCTTTTTTGAAATTTTTAAAATAGAAAGAGCAGGCCAAAGCTGACATGGAGGGTGCTTTTCATGTCATTTTTTAGTGGCCTATTTGGGTATGTATGTATTTATATATGGTTTATTTAAACTTTCTGCTTCACCCCTTTGCTTGACATTTTCTGAGACATGCATGTATATTGCTAAAGAGAATATCCATATTTATATATACACAGTGCAAGTTTATTGCATAACCTATTCCTCGAGTCCTTGGATTTGGTGTCAGCAACATTCGCTACAGCTGTTTACAATCTTGTTCCTGCAGTCACTTTTGTTTTGGCTATCTCGTGCGGGTACGTAATCACCAGTCTTAACCATTATATATGCTTTTATACACATCTATGCCTGCAGAGTGGATAGCAAATATAAATGCATGGCCATCATTGCATACATTGCAATTATTCATGATGAGTTTACTGACTTAAATCTGGCTCACTAACTCTAAAATTTATGTGACTTCTGATAACGAATAAACCTTTCTTTTTAGTTGTAGTGGAGGACGCATATAACTTGTATATAAACTTATCGGAGGTCAACATCAGACACACGATAGGATAATAATTAAAACTTATTTTATATCTTTATTTAGATTCACACCATCAATTGTAAGTTTTAACTTTAGTTCTTAACTATACTAGAAAACTATAAGTATTAGTCTTTACACAATGCTCACTATGTTAATTTTACACTGATAAAAAGTTATGTTTCATGTGTTTGGGATTAAAATTTACAATTTTTTTGTAGAGAATCTAAATTTAAAATAAAGAAAATTATAAAGATTAAATAAGTAGTTTAATGTAATGTAAAATTAATATTACTGAGCTTGCGTGGTTGGATTAATTCTGTGATTTTGGTAGCTTGGAAAAGTTAAATATGCGAACCACAGCAGGGAAGGCCAAGGTGGTGGGGACGATAATAGGAATTGGTGGGTCAATGGTGCTGACATTTTTCAAAGGGCAAGAAATTAACGTTAAGAGTTTCCACACTGATCTTTTGCACCAAAATAACCAGGTAGTAACTTCGCATACTGACTCTAGTCATAGAATTCTGGGTGTTTTGTGTGGTTTTGGAAGCTGCTTCAGTTTTGCATTATGGCTCATCATTCAGGTACACAAACTTCCTTTTTTCAATACATATTTGTGAATTGTGAAGTGTGAAGTGTGAGATTTGGTTTGATATTCGTTTTGTTATTGACCACTGTATGGAACAGTCTAAGATAAATAAAGAATACCCAAGTCATCACTCAAGTACTGCATTGATGTCCTTAATGGCTGCAATACAAGCCACAGCCTTTGCCCTTTATGTTGAGAAGGATTGGAGCCAGTGGAAGTTGGGTTCGAGTATTAGGATTCTAACTGTGGTTTATGCGGTAATATAATATGCTAATTGCATAATATAATTGCCACTGGATTTGATTAGTGAACTAGATTTGAAATGAAAATGTTTTGCAGGGAATTGTTGCCTCCGGATTAGTAGTTGTTGCCATTGCATGGTGTGTTCAGATGAGAGGTCCAATGTTTGTATCTGTTTTCAACCCTCTGATGCTTGTGCTTGTGGCTGTGGCTGATTGCTTGATGTTAGGTGAAAACTTATATGCAGGAAGGTATGAGTCAAGTCTCTGATGTTAGTAGATAAGATTATGATAAATTTTTACATTTTTATTATTTTTAACAAAGTTTTGTTTCTAAAGTTTGGTTTGGGCGTAAATAGACTAATGATAAGAATTTTTTGTGCATAATGTTAGTGTGATTGGAGGCTTGTTAATTGTGTGTGGCTTGTACATGGTTCTATGGGGTAAAAGCAAAGAAATGAAGAAGGTTAATAAGTTGATCTCATCTGAAATCACCCAGAAACATGAAGCAACCGAAGTAGTTGTCATGGCCACGACAAATAATAATGATAACAGTGACATTGCCAATACCAACACCAATTGCAAAAGAACATAGTTGCCAAGGTTTCTTGACTATTCATGGAAAAATATGGACACCACAACGATGAAAATTACAAGTTAGAAGAAGAAGACATGGCTTAAGGGGAAGTCTCAACCAAAAGCCCTTGTCGTTTACTCGTGATGTATACGGAACATATTCTGAGTGATTGCACACTTTGAATATTTAGTATCATAAACTTGTCTGTTTCTATTAGCTTTTTGATAAATTTAATGTTCAAAAGAACTTGACAATAGAGTTTTAATCAACTCACTAATTAATCTTGTAGTTTCTACATATCCGTCTTAATTAATTTCCAAATTTCCCATATGATCCGTTTATATAAGTATATTGTTTTTCAGGGATATCCTAAAAAACAGATATGAAAAAACTGATAAAGAAAATGATTTGTATCAGCTAAAATATATAACAGAATAAGAAAAAAACAGTGCAGCCCACAAGTGTTAATGCAGTAAAATTTTAAGAGAATATTAAAAAACAAAGTTAATTCAATCTTTATTTATACTATTATATATAAAAAAATTATAAGATTATTTTGTGATATTTTTATATTAGACAATATTATTCTTTAAAAAATTAAAATAATTTATTTATTTAAAAACACTTAATCGCATAACTTCTTTAGTTAAAAGTGGTTACACTCCACTAAAAAATAATTATCACAAATGTTGAATATTATAAATGAATACGATTCTCTCACACTTAATTTTTTAAATTTATATTATTTAAACATAATATAAATACAAATAATAAAATTAAGATGGATAACAAGAGTTAACAGGATTATGCTTGCTCGATAGAAATTACTGATTTAGTTATATTTATTAATATGAAAACTTCTATCAACGGAAAGAGAAAGGATATGAAATTTTAATTCAGATATAATTATATTTGAGATTTTGAGAATCACCAAATCAATACAATTTTTTTATACTATTAAAAATCAAAATATTAATCAAACTATATTAAAATTTTGTCGATGTGCCAAATGCCTATTAAATTTTAGGCTAATAATATAATTCATTATACTTTGTTGATAAAACAATACACAATCATACTATTATTAATATAAAATTCCATTAATTGTTTTATCATACTATATAAAATATTGATTGAGTTTGTTACTAATTTGTTGTTATGAAGAAAACTCTTCATCACCTAGTGAGATCTTCTATTTTCCAATTATGTTTTCTTCGTTATAATAAAACTTAAACCTAATGTTTTATTTAAAATGATGTAAACTCAATTTCACTTGAAATAATATTATAGTTTAATCATGGTTAAATAAATTTTATATTTGAAATAAATTCTTATGACTAATATTTTTTTATTAACTCATCTTTAATTATTATAGAAGTGTTTGTTTGGAAAGATGGTGGATCACCAGAAAAGTCATTATGAAAAAAAATCTTAAACAGAGATAAGTTAATAATTGAAGTAGGCATAAGAGTGAAACTCTCTCTTATCTAGTAACGTGGCTAGATTCCTAGATAATTATGCATTATGTTCCAATATTTCAATGGGTCATGGACAGATATGACCTTGAGGGTTATAAATAAAAATGTTCATCTCCCAATACATGATCGTGTCCAATCTATCAGTGTTAAACCAATAGCAAATTATATAGATATATTGACGAATCAGATAATAAAAGGAGTACATCAATACTCAAAAAGTTATGGAAGGTGGAACTTTCAAACATAAATCACGAGTCTCAAACCAGACTTAAAATGACTTGTAAAAGTAAAATTATTTTAGGAGAATGATACATAACTCACCAATCTTAATATGAAGGTAAAGAAACTTGAATAGGTGTCGACATTTTGGTGAAAAAGAAGATAAAGAGTTATGATTTTAGCAATTTGAAAAGGCAAAGGAAGATTTTAAATTTAAATAAAACAAACTTGTCTCGCCATGTGTCAGAATATGAGTACTATTTTTTTATCATCAATGTTATTTATGTCATTTAAAGTATAAATTGTTTTAGATATCAAAATCATCTTGTGTGAAGTGACTAATACTTTTATAAATATTTTATAATTTTTTTTCATTTGTTTCTTTACCTCTATACTCACTTTTTTACAACTTTTTTACATCGTTGCATTTATGCTACTTTCTTATCTTTCATCTTGTTTTCTATCTTAGATATGATTTATTGTTTTTTTGTTGTTGTTTTTTTGGTGTTTTTTTTAACATTATTGTTTTGGGTTATTATTTTTGTTTTGCTGAGGCTTTATTGATTATTTCTTGTTTTGAGTTGTTCTTATTATTGATTTCTTATCTAGGATTGACTTAGTGTTTTAGTGTTTTGTTGGTTTGAGTTTTGGATTTATTCATTCTATTAATTGTGATATTTTTCAATTTAAGAAAGATGGTGCATAATTATAAAGAGTTATACTCTTGGAGAAAAAAAGACTTTTTGTCTTTAAAACTTCTAGGTATAATATTATTAAGTTAATTAGAAAAAATAGAAATATTTAAACATTTATTTGTTCGGGAATGAAATTGACATTACTCTAATAACATTTGTAAAAATTCATCCCTACATTACTAATAAACCTTGGCTCGTAATTGAGTGTGCTCTCAAATATCATTTATAGTGTTATGGTTTGCTTGGAGACCTTTAGCAGATTCTTCTTTCGAAAACATTAGCACCTTACTTAAAGTTTGATCAATTTCAATTGGCAACATCATATTGGATCCTAACATAAGACAAGAAAGAGTTCTTTCATGGAGGAGTGAGCTGTTGTGTGATATGACTACAAGATACGTGGAAGCTCATCTACTCATAATGCTTTTGCATAAAAAATATCTCGTTTTAAACCTTGCAAGATGAATTTGTTAGATGCTTAAACACTCGTACATTTCTTTAACTTAGTCACTAATGAACTGAGTTTCATTATCAAAAATAAGATCACGAGGTACATCAAACCAACAAATTATGTCATTCAAAATAAATTTTTTGATCTTGGAGGTTGAAATTATGGTTACGAGCTTTGCTTTGATCCACTTAGCAAAATATTCCACTACCACTATGAAGAGTTCCAATTTTTGCATTACTTGTGGTAATGAACCGAAGATGTCTATTTCCCATTTTGAATGCCAAGCAAAAGAAATGAAGTGAAACTATTTTGGGGCGAGAGGTGAAGATTTGAGTGACACTAGCACTTGTCACAATGTTTCACATACTTCTTATAATTGTCTCTAAATGTGGGCTAATAATATCCAATTCATAATACTTTATATGTTAGGGCACGTCCACCAACATGGATTCTGCATATACCCTCATGTAGTTTGACCACGACCCAATGTCCTTGGTCCTCCATTAGGCATTGTAAAAGGGGAGCTAAAAAACCTCATTAATAACATAATCCTTCAATTAATGAGAAGTGGGTCACCTTTCTTCTAAATGTCGAGGCATCTTTAGGATTGATTGGCTCAATTTCTTCTAAGATACAACAGATATGAAAACATTCATGATTGTTGGATGACATTAGCATGACACACTAGAAATATATCTATAGAGACGCTTGATAATTCTAATGTTTTTTTTGAATTATCAATCATAAATTTCTCGGTTGTTTGGTACTAGAGTAAATTGGCTTAGGTATTTTGGTCCTTACACACACGAAGTAATGAGAATGTCAAAATTTATGGATAGAGATTTTACCTTTGTGAGATATTGAGCAATATGCATATCTTAAGTTTTGGAAATTGTCAAAAACTTGACTAGTGAGTAGATGTTAATCACTTCGTATATTTAGGTGTTTAACACCCATCTCACAAGCATGTTTCATTCCCACCAAAACGGCTTCACATTGTGTCTAGATATTAGTTGCTTTGAAAGCGAACTCCAAAATAACTTTAATTCCACTTCCCTTTAAATTGGATGCTCCATCCACTAAGAGGATCCACATAGATTTCTCCATATGTTTAGTAAGTGAGGGATGTACAAGTTTAACCAACAAATATGCTAAGACTTAAGCCTTAATGGTGGCTCACGACTCGTAACAAATGTTGTATTTAGAGAATTCTACGACCCATAATGACAGAGCCTTTTAGTTGTAACGACAATGGCTAAAATAACAATGGTTAAATCAGTTACACTATTATGACTCTCCAATTATTATGACTCTCCAACAAGTAATAATATTGTTTCCCTCATCATTGCTTTTTTTTTTTTTTTCATTTTGATATTTTACGTGTATGAATTACTGCATTGTACTTTATTAAACCTTGTTTTACTATCACAATTACTGTAGCAGTTACTTGCAAGCACAGAAAAAGGATGATTCGATAATTCCACAATCGAGCCTTTTATCAAGAAAAAACATGGTGACTAGACATTGTGCTTTCCTTGAATCACTGTTAAACCAAACACACCAAACACATCGATAATAGATTTGGTAAATGTATTAAAAATTAGTTCAAGTATAACCCTCGAACTTTACTATCTTTTTTAATTGGTATATTTTAAAAATAAAATAAAACAATGATGTATCATTAAAATAAATATATTTTTAATTCTTATAAAAATAAAATATATAAAGAAAAAATATTAAAAGCAACATATAATGAAAAGAATCAAAATATACCATTAATATTATTCTCAATAAATAAAATAAGGAAAGAAAAAAATATCAAAATATTATAAAAATCAAATAACAGACAAATAAAATAATGTAAACATAATAACAGAAAAATAATTAATTTAACACACTGAAAATTAATGATAACAAAATCACGAATAAAATATTTATCATTGTGTAATAAATATTTTTTTTTTCATTAAGAAAAAAAAAACAAATCTTTTCATTTATTTATTCCCTTTTGAATATTCCTCTTTTTATACTTTACATGATAATACACATATTAAAGTATAATTGATATAAAATAAAATTCAATTATATAAAGTAAAATTATTTTGAACTTTTCTAACATGCTATTTATTTCCTCTTATGACTAATATTTTGTTTGTCTAAGTAATATTATAGGTGATTAATTAGATTTTTTCTTTTACAAAAGTTAAATATCGATAAAGTCAATAAATATTTTGTATTAATAACATATTTTACCTAAAAAAAAGTTAATTAATATTATTTAATCATTTTTCTTTCATTACTCACTTAAGAGAACCACGTTACATCTTAATTTAATTTCTAAATAGTGTTTTTTTTCCTAGTTCAACTTTTAGTAAAAGCATCAATTTTATTGTACAAAAGTATCAATTACATAGCACAAAATAAAAGTTCAAACTAAAAAGGCTATTACATGAATCTTTTTATTTTGTTGAATGGCTTATTAAGGATCAATTTCTGAATTAATAGAAATATAAAAGCAAAAATGAGGAGTGGTGACCTAAAAAACATTTGACCGAAACACAAACCTATACTTTGGAGCAGACATTATTATAGGAATCAGGAAAAGTTATGGAGTTAGAGACAGAAAAGAGTCAAAAAAGAATGAAAGAAAAAGAAAAAGAAAAAGAAAAGAAAAGAAAACGTGTTCTACTTAATCTGTTTTTTTCATACTAGTTCCTGCTGCATGCACCCAGTGGTAGCAAAAGACTCTTTTCTTTTTGTATACAAAAGATGTTAAACTATAATTTAAAAACTATTATATTTAATTTTTACAGAATGAGAATGTATTATATTTATATTTTAATATAAATTAGTTAAAATATTATAATTTTAACATAAATTTATGATAAAATCAGATTGAAACGACTCGGATTATAATCTAAACTTGTTTTAAAAATATATCAAATTTATTTTCAAATTCAAGTCAATCTAGATTAGTTTCGGACTAAACCAGAAGACCAAATTGGATTTGACTATGTTCATCGCTCTTTCATATAGGCTGTCTAACTTATTTATTATAATAGAATTACCTACGAAATATTTATAAACATCAACTTATGACTTTTATTATATATATATATATATATATAAAATTTATTTAGTACCCATTAGTTTTAAAAGAGAAATGAAAACTTTACCCAACGCATCACTGTCAAATCTAATAAAAAGCCCCATTAGAAAAAGGAGGTTAATTACACTAAATGAAAACAAATATGGGACACAAAGATATAAAGAAAGAAATTGACAAAAACTTACATAAGAAAGATAATGTTGGATCAGCATAGAGTAAGGCTAGTGATGCCAGCTCAAACGAATATGAGAATACTAATGAACATTACGAATATTGCAGCTACCTTCATGAAATAATATTACATTAAAAGATGTTACATAGATCAAGAATATTCCTCATGGAAAAGCAAGTATTTCATATCTTTACCTATAAGCCTACTCAATTTTTAATAAAGTGATCAGTCAAATTTAATACACATAATCAGATCTTCAGATTACGTTGTCAGATTAATTTCTATTATGACAGATTTTTATATATTTTTATAATTATTTTATTCCATTTTGATAATAATTTTATTCTCTTAATATTTGCGGCTATTACCTTATTTTCAGTCTTCTATATATATAATCTTATATGGATTTTCAATATGAATAAGATTCATTTTTCTATTTCCTCAAATTCAAATTATCAATTTGTTATAATATCAGAACTTATCAGAATTTATCATAACCTATTTGTTTATCCTATTGAGTCACTCACTATCGGGTTATTGTTGTTGGACCACCCATATGTTGGCCTACGTCGAGATTGGAACGTCTCGACGTGTGGGGGGTATGTTAGAGATCACATATCAACTAGAGATAAGACCACTTTAGCCTATAAAAGTGGGTGTAAACCTTTTATGCCATAACTATTTCGATCTAATAGGATAGAGAATGTTGGATATAGACGGTTTAAGTCATTAGTCTAAAATCTATTATAAAATAAATGACTTGTATATTTGAAGGTAATAACTAAAAGTAAGTTTGTCTATTAATGATGATTTGGATTGAAAAGTATGTTTAAAAATCATAAAATATACAAACAAATTAATATTGATTAGACTATTTAGTATATGCTATTATTACATATACTTATACCACGATTGTTTACTCATAATATATGGAATGATTATTTATACAACGATTCTTTACTCATTAGTGGATAAAAAAGTTTTATGTTATACTAGATAGTCTACTATCTATAACAAATGCGAAAACAATTTTAACATTTTTAGAAATCAATTATATTATGTAGAAACTAATTTTATGAGAAGAACAATTATTAATAGATTAAGTAAGATAGTCTATAAATTTAGACTTGTTACTGTCTTATATATTGGAAAATATGTTAGGAAAAAAAGAAAAATTTTGCATAAATGTTAACAAGATTTTCTACGTAAATTAAAGAGAAAATATGTATATGTTTTATAGCATTATAAAAAGAGAGAACATTATTTATAAATTTTTTATCAAATAAAGTTAGATAGTTTCACTCATGAATTTATCTATATATTTATCTAGGAGAGTTATTTCCTATACTTTAAACAAATTTTATTGTAAGGAGTTATATTATATACTTATTGTTAGGATTTTTCTTTTTCTTACCAGCAAGTGTACTGGATCAGTGGTAGTACAAAACAAGTGTCGTATCTTCAGGGACTTGTAACATATTCAATAATAATTATGATTCACTTTAAACTTGACTTTTTTAAAGAGATTTAATTCTAATTTATATATGCTGATATAAGAACTGTTTAAACACTTAATAGAAATTGAAATTACTGGGTTTAGATAACGTATTGAGAATGAATTTCACTAATTCCCTCCTTCTGTACCTAGTGTTCAATGTTATTAACTCCTGAATTTCCTTCTAAACAATCCCCTGCTTAGAATTTCTAAAGATTATATCAAAACAGTCAATTCCTTGCACCATTAGAATAAAATCTTTGCATTGAGCACAGAGTTAAATTAGCTGAAGGACTCAAAACCTATTCCTAGCATTCGTGTCCAGCAGTGATCTGATCCAGAACAGGTTTAGACCCACTTTTCCAACATGAATCCAAACAGAAATTAAAAGATGATTAAGCAATTCATCTTAACATGAAATACAGAATCAAACCAGTAACATTGAATCACATAATAGTATATATATATAATAAAAAATTTGTACAGCAGAGTTAATCAGTTACGTTCATCTCAATACACAAAGAAAGCCTAGCTGTTCATAATAATAAAGGCAAAATTACAAACAGTTGCAAATTCCAGATTGAATCTTGAATCTTCTCTCGTTGATTTAGACCATCCTTCCTTGCCTCTACGTTTCTGTGAGCACCCAAACTTGCTTCGTTTTCAGAATATCCAATCAAAGTTCCAATTTGTCCATTTATACGTTCTCTATTTTAATGAATCCTCGCTCAAGCTAGCATTCTTCGCTCAAGCGATGGAGAACTTCCTGATGAAGAAATGAACCTTCGCTCAAGCTAATGTTCTTCGTTCAAGCGAGATAGAGAACTTCCAGCTGAAGAAACGTCCTTTCGCTCAAGCGAGAATTACGTCGCTTGAGCGAAAATACCTGAAAGCACTTTCTCGTTTCCGCTTCACTCACTCAAGCGAGTATACCCTTCGCTCAAGTGAGTGCATTCCAGAGGACCTCCTGCATCAACTTTCGCTCAAGCGGCCACAATGTCTGCTTGAGCGAATTTGTCTTGTAGTACTGAGTTGATCCTTCAATTATCTGTTCTTTGATTGCTTTCCTTTGATTGGTTGTTTTCTTTCAAATTGAGTATCTTTCTTTTGCATACAAAAATATATACAAGTTATTCTAAATTGGAGTAATTTCCATTAGAATTCAAACATAATAAGTTGTCAAGTGTCCTCAAAGGAAAAGATTTTTACTATATTTTTCTACTTAACACTTATGAAAATTAAAAATGACTTAACGTGAAACAATATTTAATTCTTTAATTTAAGAGAAATTAAAGAAATTTTTTTCAAAAATATTATCGTGGAACCTTTAAAAATTTTTTTGGAAAATAAACTGGATATAGTTCAATTAAAGTAAATTATGTATAAAAACAAATATTTTTCTATATACTCCCTATTACTTGTTTATATTAAATTATTTATGTACAAAATATTTTTTTTATAAAGTTTATGAAAACATCTTTAAAAAGTAATACCGTCTTCCCTTAAAAACAAATTGTCTACTATTAATTGTTTTAAAAAAAATTTGACTTCTATTCAACCATTTCCCTTTTTACAGAGTTTACATATTATTTTAAGAATCATATAATAAACCATCAACATTTGTCTTCTATTTTTGTCCTTGTATGATATATCAAATAACCCTCATATAGTAAAAAAGAGTTTGACATGAATATTGCTAGCTACCAAAGTGGAAAATAATAATTTAACGAAAATAAAGATGAGATAAAAACAAAATTAGCAATGGACAAGAATGATTTTTAATAAATGGAAAAAAATTATAATATATGTTTTTAAATTCAAGATAAGAACAATCATTCTATCTTAAAAATTAAAAAATACAACTTTCAAGAGAAAAAAAAAAAAGAAAAATCTCTTAATTTTTTCTTCATTATTAAAATAATAAGAAAAAAAAAAGAAAAAAAATATGATACTATAGAAAAGGGAAAAGTTCCCTTATATAAAGATTGGTAGGTAATTACCAATTTGAACTCATTTAAAATTTTGCCTTAAAATTTTTCACTTAGAGATTTTGATTAAATAAATTAAATTCTTACATCATTTTTTCTAAACATATTTTTTAACTGTCAATTTTATACGATATTATTTCACTTAGATCATTATATTTTAGTTGATCTTATAGATTCATAAACAACTAATAGATTTTCGATCTTCTAAAAGTTCAATAAATTCTTAAGTGTTATTTCTATGAAGAGTCTTCATTTTTTTCTTATATTACTATTATTCATAGAAAAACATCTAAACCATTCACGATCTTTTAAAAGAATAAAGGTTCTCCTTCTTTAATTAGAAGAAAATTTGCATTATTACTTGTCATAACAGATTATAAAGTGATAAGACAATTTAAATTTATCTCATATTGATTGTCAAAGTCCTTCTTAATTAATCTCACTTGAATCTTGTTTTTCATGCTAATTTTCACTGTAAAAACATTCATCAAAAGACTTCTTCTACATATTCATTATAGTAGTGTTGTTTGCAATATTGTCATTTTTTAGGAGTGGCAAAATGGGTTAGTCAACCCCATGTTTGCTCACGAAAAAAGAGATAAGTAGACTCATCCATATAAGACTTGCAAGTTTAATCTCTTGACCTATGTTATATAATTGTGAGCGTGTGAGCTATCAGAATCAACTCACATAATAATTAAAAAATAAAAGAAAATTGAAGAAAAATAATCTTAAAACTTTTTCACCAATTACATATATTTTGTAACAATCATTGAATGTTATTCTTTATTTTTCATACTTACTCATTTCAATCTTACTCAGATATTTCAATCTTACTCAAATATCTTCAACAATAACATGTACTAGTCTTATTCTTTTTCTTTTTTTCATTTTCAACCGTTTTAAATTATTATTATTTTAACATCATTTTTTTTAATTTCTTTTTCATAAAGGGGATATATTCGATAATATATCATCTTTAACCATTTCAATTTTTAAATTACGATTTTATTACAAATTATAAATCAAATTAAAATTTATTTTATTATATTTAAAAAAATCTCCAAATACAAAATAAAAAATAATATCTATAATATTTTTAAATAAAAATAATTCTGTAGAACAAATAAATTGGTTATACAAAGAAGATAAAAGCATACCTAAAGAAGAAAATAAATTAATAAAGGGAAAAAATGTGAAATAAATTGGAGAAAATATAAATTAAGTCACTCATGCGAGTTTGCTAGATTGAGTAAACCTATAATAGTTGGGTTAGATGGATTAAACATTATTTATTTTTTTATGTAGATATGCAAACTAGCCTACCCTACCTCGTCATTTGGTCGAGTAGGCTACCGGTCATGTAGGATGAGTTAAAGTAGGTTGTGGATTGAAATACTTAATTTATTCAATTTTTTTTATGACAAACTTGTATGTTAATTCCTGTGTGGCTCGCCCCACATTAATACCTTTTAATATTTGTATTCATTTTATAGTTCATTTTCTATAAAGATTATATCCCTATTAATGGGAGTCTATAATAAATACCTCTTCATATTGTTAGTAGAACTCAAGAATATATAGTTATAAATTTTTTTCATCTATCTTTACTTTTTCTTGAAAGTTATACATCACATATACACCACAACTAAATACACATGAGAAAGAATAATCACATAATTTTCTTTTCTACATGTTTATTTATGTCTGCAAACCAATTGATGTTGTTAATGATTAATTTATCATATATTAGACAATTTTAACTATTTCTACCCATAAAAACTTAGTCACAGGAGTTGTTTTCAACATAACTTTTTATTTTATCTGGGATAATTTTGTTCATCCACTCTATCTCACTTTATCTAGAATAATTTCTAGTCATAAAGACATTTATTACATTTTGAATTTAAAAAATTTATTAATACTTTTATTTTATATCTTCTTTATGATACACTCAAAATAATTTAAACCATTTTTAGAAAATGTCTAATAATAAAAAAAATAAAAATAAATGAATAAATAAGATAATTAAAAATAGGATAACATAATAAAAGTTAATAACAAAATAACTGTACTAATTATTTTAAAATCACTATCTCTCTAAAAGCTTCACTCTCTTTACACTCTCTACCTTCTCTCTAACATTCTTCCTTCATCTCTCATCCTTTCCAAGATTCGAGAGTACCTAGTTGAAACTTGCAAGGAGTAGATCATTTCTAACCGATTGAAGTTTTGTTTTATGAAAGAAACAGGAAAGCTACAGTAAGATGAGTAAGATTTAGGGTTTCTCTCCGTCTGCGCCGCCTTGCCCACGACGGCTCTGGTCGCCACGCGAGGAACGCGTCCCCCCTTCCTCTTCTCTCACGGTGTCTAGGGTGTCCTGCCACCGGGTGTGGCCGTTATGGCTAAGAAGAGGGGGAGACCGCCAAAATCTCCGTCTCCTCTTCCGTCGAAGTCCTCTGAAGCGATTAACAAGGCCCTTGGTTTAGATGCTTCGAATCCTGGCGTCGTTGACTTGGAAGCTATCGAAAGCTTGCCGCCCAAGCATTTGGAGTCGCTGTTGCAAGGGATCGATCTGATTCGTGAAAAAGCTATGGGTCTTAAGCCTACTGTTCCGTTGCCTGTTGGATCTGGAAACAAGAAATTGAGTGCAAATGTAGTTGATACGAGAGCAACTTCAGTCTCAAACATCGTTCAAAACGCCGAAACAGTGCAGAAGTTGGATGATAATACAGGAAAAAGACCATCAGTGTGGGACTCTTTTGACATCTCGAAGCTGAGAAATGCAGGAGAGAAATTAAAGTTCTATCAGCCAGAGTTGAAGGAAGGGGTTCCCATCTGTAAAATCCTTGAAGAAGATGTTGTGGAGGAAGAAAAATACTGGCAACAAGCACTGGTCTGCTATGTTTTGGGTGCCAAGCCACCATATGCGGTGATTCAAGGATTCCTAAAGAAAGCATGGGGTCACCATGGTATCGACAAGATACTTATGAACAATGATGGAACAATAGTGGTGCGATTCAACTCACTGGAAGCCAGAGATACTGTTCTAGAAATTGGGATTTATCACTTTGATAAAAAAACCCCTTATCCTAACGCCATGGACAGGAAGACCAATGTCTAAGACCCTCCTGGAGTGCGTGCCAGTCTGGATCCAATTCCCTAATCTAAATCTGAAATTCTGGGGAGCTGCAGCTTTGAGCAAAGTAGCGAGCTTGGTAGGCACACCAATAATGGTTGATCAAGTCACCAAGGAGAGGAACAGACTAAATTATGCTAGAGTTTTGGTGGAAGTAAACCCAACTGAGCTCCCTGAAGAGATTTATTTTGAAGATAATGAGGGAAATGTTGTGACTCAAAAAGTGACATACGAGTGGAAGCCTGTACTGTGTGCTAGTTGTGCTAAATATGGTCATGATAGTAAGATGTGTAGAAAACAAACTAAGCAAGTTTGGGTGGAGAAGAAGAAGGACAATAGGGAAGAAGTTGAAGAAAATGAGGATAGTTTAAAGCTCAAACAAAACTTAGAGAATGAGCCTCTACCAGAAGAAAACAGGGAGAATGTTCTAGAAAAAGTGAAGGATTTGTGCATTATGAATCCAATTGGAAATGTCCCTGATGAAAATGGTATAATATCAGGTGCGGTCAGTGGGGTAAATAGTGCAAATAGTCTGTCTTGTGGTACTGGAGAAGGGGTGTTGGACAAAGCAAATGAACTACCCTGTCCTATAGATTCAGGTAACAGTAACTCAGTGACTGCTGTGGTTGCTAGAAGCGAGGGAGCTACATGGAATCCTGTCAAAAGAAGGAGTAAGACTCAACAAAGAAACTCAGCACAAAGAGGTGAGATTTCAGTATCTCATCATCCTCATGGATAGTCTTGCAACATGGAACATCTGAGGGATCAACCACCCTCGTAAACAAAAATACTTAAAAAGGTTGATATGTGAATATAAATTAGGAATAGTAGGCGTGTTGGAGAACAAGTTGAGAGCAAACTCCTATGAGTCTGTCAAAAACAGCATTGTCCCTGGTTGGGGCTCATACATAAACCTGAAGCATTGTGACCTTGGACGCATTTGGATTATGTGGAAGCCAGATATGTTTCAGGTAACTGTGTTGTCTTCTAGTAAACAGTACGTCCATTGTCTGATAAATCATAGGCATGAACACTCTCAGTTTGTGGTTACTTTTGTATATGGTGCAAATGACGCTGATTTGAGAAATGATCTGTGGGCCAACCTGTCCAGCTTTAGTAATAGTGTTTTTTTGCCTTGGCTGGTCATTGGTGACTTTAACTCTATTATGAAGCCAGAAGAGAAGCTTGGGGGTCTTGACATCGATGTTAACAGGTTACAGGGCTTCAAAGATTTTGTGACTCATTGTGATTTAATAGATATGCAATCTAAAGGCTGTCATCTAACCTGGTCTAACAAGTAGGATGGAGCAGACAGAATTTGGTGCAAGTTAGATAGAGCTCTTGTCAATGATGCTTGGATATCTGTTTGGTCTGGCGCTGAAACTCAATTCCTCAATGAGGGAATATCTGATCACTCTCCTGTTGTGGTGGTGTGGAATGCAAATTGGCAAAACAAGGCTGGTAGTTTTAAATTTTTCAATATGCTTGGCAATGATCCCGACTTCTTAAAGATTGTTGAGGATAGTTGGATGCAGAATCATACTGGTAGTGTAATGTTCTGCCTGATGAGGAAGCTTAAGGATCTTCAGGCCCCTCTGAGAAAGCTTAATTTAGAAAGATACCATGACATTGATAAGAGGGAAGAGGTTTGTAGAGGTGAGTTGATTACAGCTCAAGCTAATCTAGCTGAGGACCCCTTAAATATACATCTTCAAAAGATAGAGAAAGAAGCGAGTAAAGAATTCCTAAAGGTCTCGGATGATGCTCTAAGCTTCCTGAGACAAAAAGCTAAAGAGTATTGGCTCAAGGATGGGGATCAGAACACTAAAGCTTTCCATACAGCCATCAAACTCAGATTATACAGAAATCGAATTTTGTCTGTCAGAGACGATCAAGGCAATCTATGCTCTAATCAGCAGGACATTGGCACAACTTTTTTGAAGTACTATAGTGATCTTCTGAATGGTGCTGGATCTGAATGGTGCATGACCGATAGTGATATTAACCAAGGTAGGGTCCTTACTGTTTCCCAGCAGCTGAACCTCATAGCTCCCATCTCTGACTTGGAGATCACCAATATTTTTATGGCAATGCATCATGACAAGTCCCCTGGTCCTGATGGATTTGGGGCTGGCTTTTTCAAGAAAGCTTGGCCGGTTATTGCTAATGATTGCATTGCAGCTGTCCATGAATTTTTCAACTCAGGGAGAATGCTAAGGGAAGTTAATTGCACTAATATTGTCTTAATTCCCAAGAATGATTGCCCGAATAGTGTAAATGATTATAGGCCTATTTCCTTATGCAACACTATATATAAGTGTATCTCTAAAATCCTTTGTAATAGAATGCAGCAGGTATTACCGGACATTATTG
The DNA here is from genome assembly GCA_016859785.1 of Macrotyloma uniflorum. NCBI lineage: Eukaryota > Viridiplantae > Streptophyta > Magnoliopsida > Fabales > Fabaceae > Macrotyloma > Macrotyloma uniflorum. The sequence continues at coordinate 991,330 of BDMB01000070.1, read as the reverse complement.
ATGAGAACCAAGCAGCATTCATTGGTGGCAGAAGCATCATTCATAACATCCTCATCAGCCAAGAGCTACTGAGGTTATATGGAAGGAAAAACACCTCTTCCAGATGCCTCATGAAGATTGATATTAGAAAAGCTTATGATGTTATCAACTGGTCGTTCATTGGCAGATCGTTGCAAGCCTTGAAATTTCCACAAAAATTCATACATTGGATTATGGAATGCACCACTACAGCTTCTTTCAATCTTATTATCAATGGAACCAAGTTGGAGAGGTTCAGTAGCACAAGGGGAATCAGACAAGGAGATCCAATCTCACCTTTAATATTTGTCATTGCTATGGAGATGTTGTCTAGAAAGTTGAAGGAAGCAGCAAACCACCCTAGCTTCAGATTCCATCCTCTGTGTAAGGAAAACAAATTGATTAGCCTAGCTTTTGCTGATGACCTTATGGTGTTTTGTAAAGGTAATGCAGCCAGTGTCCAAATTTTAAATGATGCCTTTGCCAATTTCTCTTTAAGCTCTAGTCTCTTTGCTAATAAACACAAATCAATGATATTTATGGCTGGAATGACAGATCAACAACAAGCCCACCTTTAGCAAATCACTGGCTTTCAGAAAGGATCTTTTCCTTTTACATACCTTGGGTTACCCCTCTCAGCAAAGAAGTGGTCAGTTGCAACTTGTCAGTATTTAGTAGAAAGAATCACCAAAAGATTGAATACTTGGAAATCAAGAAACCTATCATATCAAGGGAGGTCTCAACTTATCCAATCTATGTTGCTGACTCTCCACACTCATTGGGTCACAGTGTTCATCATTCCTAAACGGGTGATAAAGGGAATTGAACAAAAATGCAGGGACTTTCTATGGGGCCTTAATCAGATGGGCAGGCCAAGAGCTGCTGTAGCGTGGCAGACCCTGTGTAGACAGAAAAAACATGGTGGTTTAGGCTTCCAAGATGTGCACATTTGGAATGTTGCAGCGCTTGGCAAGCAAGTTTGGCAATTAGCTATGAAGAAGGATCAACTATGGGTCAAATGGATAAGTTCAGTGTATATCAAACAAGGGGATCTGTGGCAATGTCAGCAAACAATTGCAGCTAGTTGGCATTGGAAACAATTACTCAAGGCTAGAGACAGATTGAGTAGTGGCTACACAAATGGTCTATGGCTTGGCCAGCAGAACAAGGAATATACTGTGAAGGAAGGCTATAGGCTACTACTTGGTCCCCAAGAAAACTTTGACTTGCACAAATTGGTGTGGAATAGTTACTCAGTTTCTAAGCATGATTTCATTCTTTGGCTGGCAGTCAAGGATAGACTGAGAACTAAGGATTCTCTGGCTATGTATATGCAGATTCAACCTGAGTGCTACCTTTGCAACAATTTCACGGAATCTCGTGACCACCTGTTTTTCTCTTGCACTTGGAGTCGTGAACTCTTAGAAGCTGTTTGTGGATGGTGCTGCTTAGACCAGTAGAGCTATAGATATCACAACTGGAGTCGATGGCTACGGTTTGCATTCAAAGAGAAAGTGAGGAGGAAATTTGTGTACTCAGCTATGGCAGCTTGTGTGTACCATACTTGGATGGAGTGTAATCGGCGACAATTCTTGCACAAATCCAAGAGACCAGACCAAATCTTCGTGTTGATTAAGAAGGAAGTGGCACTTAGGATATCTTTAATTCTTCCTAGTTTTAGAAATTGGCCCAACAAGGTCTTAGTTGATAGGATACTTAAGGAAATTCACTGATTTTTTTGAATTGTAACTACCTCCTAGTCTCTCAAACTCAAACCCTACATAGTAGGTGGGGAGTTTGGGGATACTAGATTGTTATGAGTTGCTATTTTGCAAGTGGAAATGAAGATTTCTTCTACCAAAAAAAAAAAAATAACTGTACTAAATATAATAATTATTAAAGAATTTAGTGACGCACTTTTTAATATTTTGTTGATATGGTTCAATATAAATTTCTCATAATTATATGACATTGAATTAATCATCATCTACCTGGTTGAACTGGTTGGTTATTAAACTTATTTGATAATATACTAAAAAAATGTTAAATTGATATATGTCTCGTTTTTAATTTTTTAATATTTAGCATATTTTATTATTTAAGCGGTCCATTTAGGCAATTCAAGCCCGGTTATAAGAAAAACTTAATGTATATAAAAAAGCAAATTTAGGATCATATTTTAACACACTATGAGATAGAGGAAAAACTCTTCATCTTCTTTTGAGGATTTTTATTTTCCATTCTTACGTATAAGAATTTTTTTTTTCTTTTAATGTAATTAGATCTACTCTTATGTAATTGTTACATTTTTTTTCAATTGATGATTAATGTTTGTGTTGTTCTAATTAAAAAATTAGATTAATGGTATGATTTTATAATTCCTAGTTAAAAAATTCTTTTTGAATTTCAAACAAAAAAAAAGATAACTAATAATTTTTGTATTAAAAATAGATTAAAGATGATTAAAATTCATTTTTTTAGCGTGTGTTTGAATTCGAATGTTTCTTTTATAAAAGTGAAGTGCGATCATTGTGTGAAAATTAAAATAAATAATTCGTAAATCAAGACAAAATTTTCGCTTCAAAGTTTCACTTCCAATAAATTGAAAAAAATACCGAAAAAGACAAATATAATATATTATATATATATATATATTTATTTATTTGTATTTTATTTTATTAACTTAAATAATTTAAAAATATATTAAATAATAAATAATTAATAATAATAAATAAAATTAATTATAAAATATTTAATGATAATAATAATAAATAATATAAAAAGTTAATAATAATAAATAAAATTAATTATAAAATATTTAATGATAACAATAATATAAAAAATTAATAATAATAAATAAAATTAATTATAATAATATTAAAATTATATATTATTTATATTTTTATTTTAATAATAACAAATATTTAAAATAATAAAAATAATATTTAACTTTTTATTTATTTTTACTTTCTTTTTCTTAATCCAAATAACTTTACTTTCCTTCATTTTTCTCTTTATTTATTTTATTTTCTATTCTCTCAAATTTACTTTCTAATTCAAACATAAAATAACACTCTAATAGTAATTCAAGGAATTGACGTCTAAATTAAAGGATTTAAATTTCTTTTTTAAAAGATTAAAGTTTGAATATTTTTCAATTGGTGGTGTTGAATAAAAATAAAAAATAAGGAAATAAAACTCCACCATGCACTTATTATAATCTTTATTTTCTCTTTTCTTTTTTTTTTACTTTTCTCCTCATATTATATATATTTTCTATAAACTTATGATTTTTTCTGTTGTTTTTTTCTCTCAAAATATATATTTTCTTTGAATAACAAATAATGATTAGATATAAAAATCGATAACAATTTATGCCGATATCTTAAAATCTTCTAGAAGGCCATTCATATTAAAAATTCGTATTGAATACTTACTGCTATTCAGACGTAAAAAAGATAAAGAATGAAAGAGAGAGTATGAGAGAATACACATTACAAAATGTAAGAATTGAAAATAAACATCTTGTATTACACACTTTATGAAATGGATATATAAAGGTATATAAGAGAGAAAATTCAAAACAATTACTATGATAAAAAAACAAAGACACAGTTAAGAGGGAAGAAGATGAAGAAGATATCTTATTAATTCATGTCTACTTCCTGTGTTTCCTCTATTATTGTGAATCATGATATCCATTTTCCAAAGATTTGATGTGGTTACCGCTACCATGGTCACCCTTGTCGTTCGTAGACACGACAACAACTTCAGTTTTCCCTAATTCTGTGTCCGATGACACCATTTCAGATGTCGTTTTCATTTCTTTGCTTTTACCCCACAACACCATGTACAAGCCGCACACAATTAACGCTGCACCAATTACACTGAATATTGACAGAAAAAGAAAAATCAGTCACACAGAAGAGAGAAATTAAGACTATAATCTTATATTCAAGTTACTTTTTTTTTTCTCAGCAAATAAGACATTATGAAAGAAGAGTAAAAAAAGGAATATAGTACAAGAATATACCAAATACAAGCAAAATCCACAAGTAAAAAGCATACGTACACTATAGGGTATAATATTATATTTATGCATAAAGATTATAAATAGGATTCTTTTACGTATAGGTGATAAATTTTGAAGTGTATTATTGATGTAGGTAAAAAGTTTTTAAAATTACTGATATTCATAAGTTGTACTTTGAAATATAATATCATAAAAAAGAAATCGTGTTTCACATGATTTCTGTCTCAGTGAACTAATCTTTGTAATAGTTATATTTTGAAAGCATGATTTATGTTTTTGTTATTGAAGTCAACACGATTTTAATATATAGATGTAATGAACTAAAATCATGTTGTGTAATATGATTTTAGATTAATTATTTTTTTAATTTAATTGTTTGTTTATTATAAACACATTAAATATTTAATGATAAATATTAAAAGTAAGGTTAAAAAAAAATATAGCATAATAAATATATTAAAAATCATTTTAAAAAAAATCAATTGAAATAAAAAAATATATTAAAATTGAAAAAATAAAAATACAAATTAATTAAAAGACATATATTGAAACCCATAAAATAGTTAAATAAAAAAAAATATTGGAATTGGTTTATTATTTTCCCATATTATAGATATTGTTTTCTCTATTATTGATGTAAAGATTGTTTTTGGTATCTCCTGGTTAACTTTCTTCAGTTATTGCATGGTATTTATTTTAGTTTCGACAAACAATTCAATCTTTTTTTTATGTATGATCATATGTTGCATATCATAATCATTTTTATTTGTATGTAATCATGAAAGAGTTTGTCATTCACAACTTGTATCGATCATCTGTGTTGATTTTTGTTATATATTTTTTGTCTCCATAATCTAGTATCCATAATCTAGTATTTTGTGGAATTATTGACTGAAAGACTAATTGTGTTCAACCATCATTTTTGTATATAAAAACTTGTGTACATAAAAGTCAAAACTATATAAAGATTCCTTGATGGTGACAATTGGAGAGGCCAATCGAAATAAACTATCACTTTTGTGGAAATCATGGGTTGAGGATTTGATGAAAAAGTTGTGAAGGTGGATTGAGAAGCATGCTAATTTCTTTAGTTGAGCTTACAAAAATGGTATACAGTTCAATTATTGTATCGATAGAAAATTAAGACTCTTAAGCAAATATTTGTGTCCCATAAACATCAGTTAATAAAAGAATGATATCATATATTATTAGACTCTCATCATTTAGATTTAGTTTATGGTAATACAACTTCTTGAATGATGATTCTTGAAGAAGATCTAAAACAATGCATATTCTTTGTTTGAACTTCATGAAGATACACTCATATGAGATTTAGAATAATTTAAGAGATAACCAATAGAAGTTTACACCTTATTTGTTGTGTATAATTTGACAATTTGCAAAGATAGCTATTAAGTAAGAATTTGAGAAATCTTTACTATTTGTGATGTCAAACTCCTCCACTTAAAAATTGTTTACAAGATAAGAATGATAATGAGAATTATTTATTTCGTAGTTTTAGTTTGTGTAAAATATAATGTATCTTAATTTTAGACAAATGATATGAAAGGTGAAAAAAAAAATTGGACAGTGTAGATTTATTGTATGTAATTGAAAAACTAAAATTCATTATTCGTTTTCCTAGACAATATTGAATAGTCATTGTTGTTATTAGAGTAATGAGAAAAGTGGTCAAAAAGTTATTTTACGTGAGACAAAATTAAAGTTATAAATTACTAATAAAGATAATGACAGAACATTGTGCAGTGAATTGGTTAAGTACAGTTCTTGTTAAAATTTATTTAACTCTTTATTTGTAAATATCTTATTAAATTTATTAAATTGGTTTAGAGTTCAATTTATGATGTAAGCTTACATAAATTATATATTAGATACATAATAAAAAAACATGTATAAATATTTAAATAAAATTATAAAGTACAGATATTAAAAAATTATACATAAACTTAAATAAATTATATAAAAATAACTAATTATGAGAATTAGTATCATAATATGGTTTCCTAACTTATTTTTGTGGTTGTCTATGTGATTATTCTGATGACACGACTTTAGTTATTGTACAAAACTAAAGTCATATTTCATTAGATGATTTTTGTGGGACTAAAAAGTCATGCTTTCGTAACATGACTTCTATTGGATTGAAGTCGTGCTACAAAAGCACAACTTTCTTTTTCACTTTTCTTTATATAATACCCCTCCCCCTCCCAATTTGTTTGCATATAAGTCTTGTAACTCTTGCACCAAAATTCTCCACACATACGACTCTCTTATTGAGCTTCTCCACATCAACTCTTTTATTATATATCACTTGTCTTTTTGAATTACCATAACACACCAACTCTTCTCGACATCACTTGTCTTTTTTAATTAAAAAAGGTTTGTATATATTTCTTTCTTCTTGTCCTTAATTTTTTATAATATGATTAATTATCAATTATTTATATAAATGTGGATTTTTCGTATTTTTAAATATATATGTGTTTACATTTAATGTATTTTTTGTGTGTAAGAAATTAATAGATTTCAAGTGGGGGGTTCCTTTGGCACAATTGAAAATCAACGTATCATAAAAGATATTATTAATGACTTTATAGATGAGGAGAACAATATACTGAAGTTGAAGTAACAATATCATCTAACACCAATCATTTTTTTTAGTAGAGAATACAAGAGTGATCGGACACTACGAATACCATAGAAAATAATCTCTATAAAGGCATGTATTTTCAAAGCAAAGAGGGTGCAATAAGTGTGATCAAACAGTTTCACATTGAAATTAGTTACATGTTTAAAGTTGTGGAGTCAAGGTTTATGTTACTTGTTGTGTTAAATACGACAATAGTTGTTATTGGAGACTAAAAATATTGTATAGTAAAATAAAAAAACAATGAGAAATAAAAAAAAATTGATATATATTATACTTGTTTCACAACTACTTTATCTACCAACCACCAAAATTTAGGTACTCAGTTACCTATAGGAAAACATGGATGGGAAAACAAAAAGTAATTGCATTGACATTCGGAGATTGGGAAGAGTCATATAATGAACTTTTAGGATGGTTTCAGGTAATTCAAGAAAGTGTTCCTAACAATCTTGTTCAATACATTGGATCTCCTTGTACAATGGATGATAAGCCAATTCTATCAAACATATATGCTGCAATGTGTGTTTTGGTCATTTAAGGCCTATATAGAAGGCTTCAAATATTGCATTCAAGTGGACATCACATTTAGCCTTGTGCATGCGCTTTACAAACCATGATTTTATTTTTTCAAATATGGTTCTAATTAAAACACATATAGATAAAGATACTACTCCTTTTAGAACGGAGTTAATACAATCTACTAGAATTATATTCATGTGTCTATATCTTTTTCCTTATTAAATGTTTGATTTCACTTTTCTTATAAAATATTGTCCAATCAAGTCATAACTTGTGCAAACTCTGATCACAAAACAGATAACTTTGTTAATACTATTGATTATTTCATCTCATATCTCATTCTTGACTAGAACTAAGGAGTTTTATTGACTACTATAGTATAAGATGGGAACACAAATATTTTCCCTCTAACATTTGTAGTCGTTAAAAGAAAAATTAAGGATTCATTTTTATGGTTCTTCTAATTATTGTGCAATTATATTACACCTCAACTAAATTTGTTTATGATAATAGTAGAAGGAAAAGAATATTATCAGTATTACAATCTAAATAACTAGGTTAGCTTGATCTAACATCTCTCTACTACATTCAACGTATCTCGTCAGATTTAAAAAAATTCAAAGAATGTCAAGTTAAAATTATAAATCATTAACAAAGGTAAAAAAAATTCAATTAATCTCATTTAGTAATAAATGTATATTTATTTGTTAAATAATTTTTTTTATTCAATGAGATATGAGATGAAATAATCAATATTATTAACAAAGTTATATGTTTTGTGACCAGAGTTTGCACAAGGCGTGACTTGATTGGACAAATTTTATTAGAAAAGTGAACTCAAACATTTAATTAAAGAAAAAAATATGGATACATAACCACAATCTTAATAAATAGTATTAACTCCGTTCTAAAAGGAGTAGTATACGTGTTTTAATTAGAACTACATTTGAAAAAATAAAATTGTGATTTGTAGAGCGCATGCACAAGGTTGAATGCATGTTGCAAGTCAGACATCAATATTTATAAGAGATTTTGTTTAGGCAAAATAAAGATTCTACACACATATATTATGATCAAAGCTACAGCCAAGATTGCCATGTGTTTGATGTGTAAGAATTAATTATCAAATGTGTAACTTAGTAGACACTCAAAACATTATACAATCAATTTAAATGATTTTCTTTGTTTGACCATCTAAATGTTGGACAATTTATTGATCTAATATACAAATTAAAAACAATTTTTAAGACTTATGAACTTCAACTTCAATTGTCAAATGAAGGTCATAAATGAAAAAATTATTCATATAGAGAATGATGTATTATCTATACAAAAGTGGATATGATATCTAACTCAACCCTACAAAACTGGTTTAAAAAGTAAGATTTATACTTCACTTATATATTATAATTTAGTTAATATAGGATTTCTAACACATCCCTCATATTAAAAATAAGTGTAGTTTAAACACCTCACATTGAGAATTGGTGAACATCAATCAATCTAATTTAGACACTCCCTCACATTAAGAAGTGTAGTTTAGACACCTTCTCACATTGAAAATCAATAGACACCTTCTCACATTAAAAATCCATTAAAAATCAGGGTGATTAGACCCTCAAACTTGATTAATTAGGAATCTTATAGTATGTTTATTGACCAACACTAGTCATCTACACTACCACCCAAGCCTTCTATGACAGCTAATGCTGCAAGAAGTACATAATCGGTTCCCTTGGCAACAGTATATTCATCCCTATCCCCAATCGTATAGCTCATTCCACACTCAGACGCCCAGCATTTGAGCAAAAGATGTGATGCTTTCCAGCACAAAGGACATGAGTAGTCATTCTTATGCATTATAATATTCCTTATTAGATTAGCTTTCGTTTGTGCCATCCAGCATCAATCTCCACACTGAGACACCCACATGTTAGAAAACAGCTCCTTATCTTAATTCTCATGCTGTTCTCATTGTATATTTCCCATCCTTACTAATTTTCCACATCACTCTATCCCCGCAATATTACGGAAAATTTTACGGAACAAGGTGTAGAATATTTATTAAGCGAAAAAATTGTGCACAAGAAATAGTGTATACCTTCCTACGTATAGTTTCTGTTGTAATAACATGGAAGCAGCGATAGCCACGATCACAAGGCTAAGGGGGTTGAACGCAGATGCATATACTGGACCTCTCTTCCGTACGCACCATGAAGTGACAATATTCACGAATGTATTGACCGCAATTCCCTGCCACAGAATTTTAGTTTCAAAATATGAAATATAAGTACTGATAAACTCCTATGTCATTTTGGAGTTTGTCAAAGTATGAGAAAAACAAGGCAGAAAGAGAACGTAATAGATATGACATGTCCTTATGTGATGAAAAAGTGGAGATAATAAAGTAAAAATGAGATAAAAAAATCAGTAAATATCCATAAATTTAATTATGATTATTTGCCTACCGAATAGAGTACCAACAGAACCCTAACACCCGAAGGCAGCTTCCATTGATTCCAATCTTTCTCAACCCCAAGGGCATAGACTGTGGCTTGTATTGCTGCCATTAAATTCATTAACGATGTACTTGAGTGGTGGCTTGGATATTCCTTACTCAGCTTAGCCTAATGCACACGTACACAGTGACCAATGTCAAAAGTTATCCAAAGTCGAACCAGAGTGAGCACATATATGCGTACTGATATAAAAACAAAGGAAACTTGTACCTGGATTATAAGCCATGCTGAAAAACTGAAGCAACATCCGATACCACTCACAATACCTATCCAGTGTCTTCCATCTGCTGGTCCTATCTGACTATTGTCCTTCTTATGCATAAGATTGATGTGAATATTCTTCCAAATATTTATTTCTACTCCTTTGAAAAAGGACAGCACCATTGACCCGCTAACTCCGATTATCGTTCCCATCACCTTAGCTTTCCCTGCTGCGGTTCTTAAATATAACTTTTCGTAGCTACAAAGTATCAGAGTCACTGCAATTAGTTCTGCAATAAACTCTTTCCCATAAAAAGTAAAATAGAACATGAAACGGTGAGACTGCGTACCCGCAGAGGAGGGAGAGGATGAAAGTGACCGCAGGAACCAAATTTACAACTGCGGTAGCATATGTTGCTGATATGAAAGCCAACGCAGTGAAAAATAGATTTTGGAATAAACTCCCTCTGTTTGTTTATATTATCAATAAACATATATTAGTTTTCTTAGCTTCAATATTTGAATTATTAAAGAGCTTGATTTAATATAACAAAAAATATTGTGGCAAAGGGGTGAAGACTGAATAGTTTACATCAACCATACCCAAAAAATCCGCACAAAAATGTCATCACGAGCACCCTCCATGTCAACTTTGGCCTGTTCTTTCTGTGTATCAAAATAGAAAAAAAAAACCATTTCAGCCATTGCGTAAAAATGCTAGCATGGGTCAAAGACGCACAAATTATGCTGTCAAGATTAAGAAATAAAATAAGTTATGGTCTGTGACTTCACCTTTCGAAAATAAGGGCAAGAAAAAATGTGAAAGCAGCTCCGAAAATGTGACGGTAGGCACTGAATACTCTAATGCTCATTCCATCATTTATGGCGATGCTCGCAATGATACTTTGACCAGCATATGCAACCTGCACCATCACCATGAGCATGAGAGGCTTCAAATCTTCCACTACTCTCAATATAGGATTCATCGTACTTGGCTTTTGCAAATTGGTTTCTGTTTGATGAAGGAAACTGATAAACAAAAAGAGAGGAAGATATGTACTGTGGAAGTTCTATCTCAACAAAGGCTTATATTTCTGCATAGGCATTAGATAGTTCTTAGCCTTTCCTTTCTTCCTGCATTGCACCTTCAATATATTAATTACACAGCTCATTCTAAACTATAGAAGAGGATACCACCAAATGGAGATTTGTAGGACCATATTAAAATAATATTTTATTGATAAATAATTCTTCTAAATATCTCCATTAAAAATGTTTCGATTCATCTTGTATTCTTAACGGTTAATATACTAGATAAAGAACTTTTACTCGAAAGCCAAAAACATGTCATATCTTAACCGATAGGTTCTCGGTCTTTAATAAGACGGATAAAATAGCGGCTTGGTCCCGAAGCCTTGTAACAGAATCTCGAGAATATCGGTGTCAGTAAGATTTACCCAAATAATCTGTTATGATTCTTTATTAATAACAAAATCCGTTAAGATTCTTTATCAATAACAGAATCTGTTAAGATTCTTTATTAATAAGAGAATCTGTTATGATTCTTTATTAATAATAGAATCCCAAGGATTTCAGTGTCGGTAAAATCCACTCAGGTAATTTGTTACTATTGTTTATTATAAATACAAAGTCTTGTTTCAGATAAAAGACATTCAATTTTTGTTGGAGTGTCTTCGGAGGTATCTCTACCATTCGGTTCAACATCCAAAACGAAAATCAAATACTAACATTAGGAATATATCTCCAAGTAATATTTGTGTAAGTACAGTTAAATATAATAAGTTGTACTGTGAATTTTTCTTGATAATTTTACTAAAGCTACATAAATATAGATATACAATATAAATTATTGTTCTGTATGATACAATCCCAGACGCGTCCAAAATGAATAATTTATATCTAAATTCCCTTCTATCGGAAAACAAAAAAACAAGAATGAGAGGAGAAGAGAAGAAATAAAAAACAGTTTTCTCTTTCTCCCTTTAAAAAAACACATTTCTCTCTCTCTCTCTATAAAACAACACAAGAAAATATATATATATATATATATATATATATATATATATATATATATATACGTATGCACACATGAATTAAAATTTGTACTAAAAATAAAATGCAGATTTTGAAATAAATTTGAATATGGAATATATATATAAGACAGAAATATAACATTATTTTTACAAAGGCGTTTTGCTAGTGAGATTTATAAATGTGTTAGATGGTTTCTATTTATGATATAGCTTTGTAAGAATGAATTTCATCATACGTAAATTCATAAAATTTTAAATTTAACAGTTTTTTTAATAGGGAAATCAGAATATCATTGATAATATATAACTACATAAATAGTTGCTTAAAATAATATCAGATATTATTTTATAATAATCAGACATGTGTTAAAATAAATTATTTTTTTAATCTTACACATATTAAAATATATTAATTAATGATTATTGCATATGCGTTGTAAAGTATAAGATAATGCTTAAAAGAAGGAATTACGTTAATAAAGTGTCTGAATGTAAACTTATATATAATAGTAAGTTAAAGTATCTTGGATCAGATATGTTATTGAGATATTTGAACAAATTATAAGTTTTTTAAAGTAACCTAATATTTGAAGAGGAATAAATATTGAAATATGACTTGAAAGTACGGTTAAATTTGATTGTAAATGAGTTGAATGCAATTAGAGTTTCATAAAAACACTTTCGTCCATGCTTAGTTAAATATGCAAGAGAGTAGTGAAAGTTTTAAAGCAATGCAGGAATATGTGGTAATTTTTCATAAAAATTCAAATGAAATAGGGTAGGTGCAAATTTTTGTAGAAAAATATAAATTAGATTTATCTTAAAATTAATTAATATTAAATTAAATTATTTAATATATATATATATATATATAAAGTTTTTTATTTTATGTAAAATGAGACAAAATATAAATTTTTTATAATATTTTTCTTTTATAAATATTTGTTAAATTAAATAATTATATATTCTAATAAGTATTATAAAATTATGATAGATAATGGAAGATTTATTTGATACCATTTTTTTATATAGATAAATTTATTAGAATAAATAATAATAAAAAAATTATATGTAATATTTTCTTTTTATATAAACAGATTATGGGTTTTAGAATTTGAAAGTCAAGTTAATGTTTTTTAAATATACCCATGTTTAGTATCTATTACTAGGGTAAACATAAGATCAATGAACTAAATAACCATATTTTTGTTTAAATATAGTACCATCGCAATCCTTAAGATATTAGAAGTTAATTAACATAATAAAAAATATTATTTAAGAAAATAAAAGTTAATATTTCTTTTTATTAACGTAGAGTATCCTTTGTTGAGAACCAATGACTAATTTTTATTAAAGTAGGTTATGTGTTGAAATACTTAACTTACTCAACTTTTTTTCATGACAAACTTGTAGGTTAATCCGTGTGGCTCGTCCTATATTGTCACTCTTAAATTTTTTTTTTCATTTTATAGTTATTTTCTATAAAGACTATATCTCTACTAATTGGATCCCATAATAAATATCTTTTCACATTGTTGGTAAAATTCAAGTAGGGGTGTTCGCAGTTCGGTTGAGTTCGGTTTTTCATCAAATTTTTATCCGAACAAAATATAAAAATCAAATATGATTCAATTTTAATTAATATAAAATTCAAACAAAACCAAACCAAACCAAACCAATATTTACGGTTGTGTTTGAATCGATTATGCAGTTTTTATTATTATTAAATTTTTAAATATTTTTTAAAAAAATTATAAAATATTTTTTTAAAAAAATTATAAAATATTTTTTAAAAAAAATTATTACATATTTTAAAAAAAATTATTAAATATAGAGAAATTTTATAATTTATATTTTTATATTATTTATAATTTCAATTACTTTTATATTTATAAATAAATTATATAATTTTATATTTAAAAATTATAATACAATTTTATCATAATATATATATATATATATTATAAATATAGATGAAAATAGAAATATAATACGTGTTTCACAGTATTTTATTATTTTTTTTTATAAATTATATTTTTTTATTCAAACAAATAAAATATTTTTTCAAAATTTAATTAGAAAAAAATAAAAATTAAATAATTAATTAGAAAAAATGTAAAGAAAATATATATATATATATATATTATTATAAATAATATAATAAAAAATAACTTAGAAAAAATATTTTATATTTTGTTATAAATAATATAATAAAAGAAATTTATGAAGTATATATATATATTTATTAGTTATTATTTAATTTTAAAAATATAATTTTATATTTAAATATAATAAGCGGTTTTGTTTGGTTTGGTTTAGCTTTATATTTGAAATCTAAAATCGAACCAAATCATACAGTTTAAAAAAAAATATATTCAAAATAAATTAGTTTTAAACAATTTTTAATTTTTTGGATCGATTTGTGATTATTTTCTTAGATCGATTCTGTAAGGACCAAAAAATAATTAGTCTAAGTGAGACTGTGAGTTTAAGTATGAAAGGGTAAAGGTGTTTCTTGAAGTTTTAAAATAATTTTTAAATAGAGAAAGAAAACATTTTTAACCTTCATTAACTCAGACCCACCTTCTCTCTAAAACCCTTTTCTCTCCAATTTCTCTGCCTTCTCTCTAACTTATCTTCCTCCTTCCTCATCCTTTTCAAAATCCGAAGGTACCTAATCGAAGCTTGTGAAGAGTAGAGCACATCCAACCGATTGGAATCTTGATTTGGGTAAGTTTTCCTTGCTCTACTCCTCTATTCCGCCCAAACTGTTTTGCTGTGCATGTGGGTCTCGCTCCCCTTGCATGTAAACATTTTCTCATCAATATGATTCTGTGTTACCTTAGGTTCTTAGTGGTGTATTTGGATTGTGAAACAGGTACATGGAAAGCTAGTTAGAGTACTAGGAACTCTACCCTTTGCAAAAGAGGCGTTTTAGAAAGAAAAATAGGTAAGGGAAGCTAGCCTTATATTATTGCTTATAGTATTAGGGGAATTAGAAATGAAACTGATTTTGATGGCTTTTTTGGAATATTTTTCCCTTGGGTCAGATTCTGAAATTTTGATTTGATGAATGAATGTGCATTTTGCCCATATTTGAGGGTTGTTCTATGATTTATGAAATTGTCAAGTGTGATGTTGTATTTAATTATGTGATTTGTGTTATACTATGTGCTTGTGAATTTGGAATGAAATTTGTTATGTTGTTGGGAAAATCAGGATGAATTCTGCAGCAAATTGGGTAAAGTTGGCTTCAGACAATCTATTGAGTAAATTGCGAGAATTAAAAAATAAGGGCATTTCAATGGTTGTTGTTGTGTCCAACTGTACCTGAATTTGCTGATGATGTGAACCTGATTTTGTTATTTTGAGATTGATTTGTATCAAGCTAATGATATAGTGAATTTGTTATGTTTTGAGGCATGAGATAAAAATGAGATGTGAAATTAAATAATGATATTTATGTTGGCATGAGGCCTTGATGCTCCTATTGNGTTATGAGTATGATGTTGGTAAAGTAGTGTGTATGGATTTAGGGATATGTTATAGGGTATCCAGACCTTAATGACTCTTTAGGTCACATAGACTAAGATTGTCATGTGGTGAAGGTCGATGGAGGTCTTACCAATTATCTTTAAGATAGTTGGTGAGGCTACCCTGATGTGTGATGGGTGTGGAGATGTTTGTGGATGATCTTGTGGTGAAAAAGACTCAGTGGTCGGCCGGTTAGGCCCGTGGTCCTAGAGTACACATCAGGTACTAGCCCTAGATATCCGAAATCCATACAGTCTTCTCGAAGGCGTCAGTCTTGATTGTGAATGTGTTTGAAATGTGTAAAGTCTTCGGTAGGCTCTTACACTTGTATGAAATTCTATGTTCATTATTAAATAGTTTATGAATTCTTTATGATTTGTCTATTTATCACTAGCTTACCCTTTCTTGTGTGTATTGTGTTTTTAAATTGCTATGATCGTGTCTTTGCACGGGAGCAGATAGCAGGTCTTCAGGGGAACCATCAATGAAGCAAAGTAGGAACTAGGTGCACCTTTCCCTTTTCGTGTATTGGAATCAAGAAATAGACACCTAGCTCTTTTGACTTAATTATTTTGGAAAAAAAAAATGTAATAGAAATAGTACCTTGTCCTTAGTATGTGGGAAGACTTTTATATTTGGTATAATTATATATATATCTAAATAGTATCCTGGTATGTTACATTTAATGGTATCAGAGCTGTTGAGTTCCTTAGAGTGACCTAGGGTATTGAGTTTCCCTTACTAGTTGAGTGATATAGGTTGTGTCTTAGGTTGATTTGAGAGAAGGGTATTTGTTATGTTTTATTGTGCAACTGTTTTGTATAATTGTTTGTTATGATATGAAGAATTTGAGTATGTTATTCTAATTTAGCTTCTTCTCAAATTTTCCTATGATACCTAAGTTAAAACTTAGACTGCATAAAATGTTTTCTTTCTTCTTTAGAGATAACTCATTGGCTTATTTGGATTTTTTTTGTTTTGTGTCGTTTTTATATCAATTAGGATGAGTGTTTAAAGGAAGAAAGTAAACTTGATAGAGTTTTGAGGGTGCACACTCAAGACTCGGTCAAAGATTAGTTTCTTTCTTAAATTGTTATAATTCTTGTAGTTTGGTGAAAGGTTTGTGTTTCTTTCATGGTAAAGAGTTTAAAGTGTTACTTGAATTCTAGAGCGACACACTCCTTTGTGTCACATGTTTATGTTGATGTGATGAATTTGGTTGTGTAAGAGTTGCCCTTTGATATGTAGTTTCTACACTAGCTTTTAGTAGAGCGAAAGTAGTTTGAGTTTGTGTCCAATATCCAGTTAGAGTGGAGGGACACAGATTCAAGGTGAATCTAATTTGCTTACCTTCTAAAACTTAGATGTGATTTTAGGGATCCAACCTCCCTTGAAATTTCTTACACTAGTTGGGCTATTCTAGTTTTGTGAGGTGGTAGGAATATAAATGTAACCAAGATATCCATCAAGAAGGATAAAAGGGATAATAATAATTGTAGCCTTTGATAATCCTAATTATGAAATGGCATGACATTTGTCATGTCATGTGTTGTTTTGATTGATGTGGTGTTAAGAATATTAAATATTAGTATAATAACTTTTTATAGTGATTTGTTTCTGTACCTGCAGTAGTCCTTGTAAGCATATGTCTTAGCAAAAAAAAAAAAAAAACAATGTCTTATGATGATATAATACTATGTTATGAGTTTGTAGTGTAATGCATAATGTCTTATTAAAAGTGGCTATTCCCTTAAAATACTTTTGTCAAGAAAATTGAAGTTACAATAATCATTAGTTAAAAATAAAAACTAAAATTTCCTCCTTTAGGTGTGGTCATTTACATGAATCAAATTATGTCATTTTGGTAAGTTCAAAACCATTTTTTTGTAAAAAAAAGACCGTTTATATTTGTCCTTTTTAATGGTTTCATTAAGAGTTTTAGTCAATGTTAGTCCATCTCTAATTATTAGCCTATCCTCCATTTGATCAGCTTTTACCTTTTTGGCTTCCAATGATTTTCTCATGTTACTAAAATCATCTCTATTGTATCACTTCAAAGAATTTTATATGCTTTATACAATAACAAAATGATTGACTCCTTACTTTCACCTATGATTTTAAAAATTAACAATAGAAATTTATAATATACTTTCAGTTGTATGTGAAGATAAAGAAACAGATACAATCTGAAATGTGGAAGAAAAAAAAAAAACAACCAGTATGGACAACTATAAGTTTATATAGACTTTTATATATTACACTGATTTGGATAGTGTTGAGTGACTTTGTGAGATTTAGAAAATGTTAAATTATATTTGGTTTTATATGAAATAGCAATAAAGTTATCATATTTTTTACATGGGAATTATGCTGCGGCATCACAAAGATAAAAAGGGATTCTTTTTTAGCTGTCTTGGAATTTTTGGTACTAAATGATAAATGGATTATGACATTTTCCTTTCCCAAGCTATTTATGTACATGATTAAAATCAGAACCAACTCCCTGATCAGATTTTGAGGCATATTTCTTCTAGACCATTTGTTTTAGTTTCTATTTGTTTGTGTTATGACTTATCCACTATCCATATTCTTTTCTAAAGGGAGATATTTTTTAGCTATTATGGCTTACTAGATCAATTTGCTTCTATATTTACTTATGTAACTTATCATGTTGTGTTTAAAGGTTAAATTGGTTCTACCTTTTGAATATTAGGTTAGTATCCTTTTGGAGCCTTGCAGGTTAAGTAGTAGTTTAAATTGAACTGATATTGATCCAATGCTTTTGCATTGAAATATTGACTTTTGTGTCTTAGAGGACATGATAACACTTTTCATTTCATTCTTGTTGGTGTTTTTTAGCTAACTTGCAACCTTTAAGGGTGAGCTCTCCAAGTGATTATAATAACTACTTTCTACTTTTGCAATCTCAATCTTTTAAGACTGAATCTCGTTCTTCATTTACTCAAGACATAAACATTGTGAGCATGAGTTTTCTTAAAAACAATTTAGACAAAGTTGTTGAAAGTGCTACATATTGTAAAATGATCTCATGCTTTACCTAATTTTATATATATATATATATATATATTTATTTATTTCAATGATGATATAGTAATATGTGTGCATAAGATATTTTATTTGTACCTAACTTAATCTGTTATGTAAGTATTTTAAAGCTTATGTATTTCCTAATATATTTAATAACTTTGTTGTTTAAATTATAAAGTTATTGTTGCTTAATAGTGAAGAAGAATGTTTTCTTCTTTTACCCATGCACGTCCAATATGAAATTTTTTGTTTTGTATGCAGCTTTATTAGATGCTTGAGTTGTTTTACAATCGCATCCATGTGACTCTCATTGTGGATGAGAAAATTATAAAAGAAAAAAAAATTGTATCTTCTTACCCATTATCATTATTTCTATTTTTTTTTTCTAGCAACTTGTTTGCTTAGCTTCTCTAGACTAGTGTTGGGCTAATGTACAGTCATAATTTAAGTTTTATTATCATCCTCAAACTGGTGAGTAGCTTGAGAGGATTATCCAAACCCTTGAGGGTATGTTGAGACATATATTTTGCATCACTAGGGAAGTTGGAATAAAGTGTTACTATTGGTGGAGTTCACCTACAAAAATAGTTATCATGTAAATATTAAAATGACACCATATGAGGCCTTGTATGGAAGAAAGTGCAGAATTTTGCTTAGTTGGTGTCAAGTTGGGGAAGAAATTCTAATAGGATCTGAGTGAAAAATATTAAGAAGGTAAGGTTTATCCAAGAAGGAATGAAGATCTCTCAAAGTAATCTGAAGTTCTATGTTGATCAGAGAAGACTACCTTTGAAGTTTGGGCAAGTGAACCCATATTCCTGAAAGTTACCCTAATAATTAGAGTAAGAAAAATAAAATCATCAAACGAAAAAGTTGACTCCTAAATTCATAGGGCCGTATAAGATTTTGAGAAGAATTGGCCTTGTGGCCTATGAGCTTGTCTTGCCTCCTCCCTTAGCCAGACTACACAATGTATTTCACATCTCTCAACTCAGGAAGTACATACCGGATCCCAACCACATCCTTGAACCTGAAAAAGTTGAGATTAGAGAAGATCTCTCTTTTGAAGTTGCACCAGTTAGAATTGAAGATAAAAGGGCCAAGCAACTTAGAGGAAGAGTCATAAATCTAGTCAAGGTAATATGGAATGTGAGGACTAGTGATTCTACTTGGGAACTTGAGGATGACAAGCAATCTTATCCCCAACTTTTTGAATGGTAAGGATTATTTTCGAGGACGAAAATTTTTGTAGTTGGAGGGATTGTAAGGACCCAAAAATAATTAGCCTAAGTGAGACTGTGAGTTTAAGTGTGAAAGGGTAAAGGTGTTTCTTGAAGTTTTAAAATAATTTTTAAATAGAGAAAGAAAACATTTTTAACCTTCATTAACTCAGACCCACCTTCTCTCTAAAACCCTTTTCTCTCCAATTTCTCTGCCTTTTCTCTAACTTATCTTCCTCCTTCCTCATCCTTTTCAAGACCCGAAGGTACCTAATCGAAGCTTGTTAAGATTAGAACACATCCAACCGATTGGAATCTTGATTTAGGTAAGTTTTCCTTGCTCTACTCCTCTATTCTGCCCAAACTGTTTTGCTGTGCATGTGGGTCTCGCTCCCCTTGCACGTGAACCTTTTCTCATCAATATGATTTTGTGTTACCTTAGGTTCTTAGTGGTGTATTTGGATTGTGAAACAGGTACATGGAAAGCTAGTTAGAGTAACTCTGCCCTTTGCAGTTGAGAAAGAGGCGTTTTAGAAAGAAAAATAGGTAAGGGAAGCTAGCCTTAAATTATTGCTTATAGTATTAGGGGAATTAGAAATGAAACTGATTTTGGTGGCTGTTTTGAAATATTTTTCTCTTGGGTCAGATTCTGAAATTTTGATTTGATGAATGAATGTGCATTTTGCCCATATTTGAGGGTTGTTCTATGATTTATGAAATTGTCAAGTGTGATGTTGTATTTAATTATGTGATTTGTGTTATACTATGTGCTTGTGAATTTGAAATGAAATTTGTTATGTTGTTGGGAAAATCAGGATGAATTCTGCAGCAAATTGGGTAAAGTTGGCTTCAGACAATTTATTGAGTAAATTGCGAGAATTAAAAAATAAGGGCATTTGAATGGTTGTTGTTGTGTCCAACTGTACCTGAATTTGCTGATGATGTGAACCTGATTTTGTTATTTTGAGATTGATTTGTATCAAGCTAATGATATAGTGAATTTGTTATGTTTTGAGGCATGAGATAAAAATGAGATGTGAAATTAAATAATGATATTTATGTTGGCATGAGGGCTTGATGCTCTTATTGAGGGGAGCTTGATTTCATGTTATGAGTATGATGTTGGTAAAGTAGTGTGTATGGATTTAGGGATATGTTATAGGGTATCCAGACCTTAATGATTCTTTAGGTCACATAGACTAAGATTATCATGTGGTGAAGGTCGATGGAGGTCTTACCAATTGTCTTTAAGATAGTTGGTGAGGCTACCCTGATGTGTGATGGGTGTGGAGATGTTTGTGGATGATCTTAGGGTGAAAAAGACTCAGTGGTCGGCCGGTTAGGCCCGTGGTCCTAGAGTACACATCAGGTGCTAGCCCTAGATATCCGAAATCCATACAGTCTTCTGGAAGGCGTCAGTCTTGATTGTGAATGTGTTTGAAATGTGTAAAGTCTTCGGTAGGCTCTTACACTTGTATGAAATTCTATGTTTATTATTAAATAGTTTATGAATTCTTTATGATTTGTCTATTTATCACTAGCTTACCCTTTCTTGTGTGTATTGTGTTTTTAAATTGCTATGATCGTGTCTTTGCACGGGAGCAGATAGCAGGTCTTCAGGGGAACCATCAGTGAAGCAAAGTAGGAATTAGGTGCACCTTTCCCTTTTGGTGTATTGGAATCAAGAAATAGACACCTAGTTCTTTTGACTTAATTATTTTGGAAAAAAAAATGTAATAGAAATAGTACCTTATCCTTAATATGTGAAAGACTTTTATATTTGGTATAATTATATATATTTAAATAGTATCCTGATATGTTACAGATTCGGTTTTGAACACTCCTAAACCTAACAATATATAGTTCTTAGTTTTTTTTCATCTATCTTAACTTTTTCTTAGAAGTTATACATCACACATAAACAACAATCAAATACATTTACATTTAAGAAAGAATAATAAGTTGATTTTTTATTTTTTTTTCTACATCTTCATTTATATGTGTGAAACCAATTATTAATTATTAATTTATTAAGTAATAAACAATTTTAACTATTTCTATCTACAGACTTATCACTCACATTATTTTCAACATAACTTTTTATTTTATCTAAGATAATTTTGTTCGTCCACTCTATCTCATTTTATTTAGGATAATTTTTTACTCATAAAGACATTTATTATATTTCGAATTTGAAACATTTATTAATGCTTTTATTTTATATCTTATGAAACATTCAAAATAATTTAAATCATTTTAAAAGAATATCTAACCGGAGTAACAATAAAAATAAAAAGAAGGAATAAGATAACTAAAATTAAGATAAAATAACGAAATTTAACAACAAAATAATTGTACTAATATAATAATTATTAAAAGAATTTAGTAACGCACTTTTGAATATTTTGTTGATAGGGTTCAATATGAACTTTTCATAATTATATGCCATTGAATTAATCATCATTTACGTGGTTGAACTTGTTGGTTATTAAACTTATTTGATACTGTACTTAAAAAAAAATGTCAAATTGATATATGTCTTGTTTTTAATTTTTTAATATTTACCATATTTCATTATGTAGCATATAATGTCAAATTGGCAATTCAAGCCCTTACTAAAAATCGGTTATAAGAAAAACTTAATGTATATAAAAAGGCAAATTTTGAACCCTATTTTAACACACTCTGAGATAGAGGAAAAACTCTTCATCTTCTTTTGAGGATTTTTATTTTCCATGGTTACGTGTAAGAATGGTTTCTTCTTTTAATGTAATTAGATCTACTCTTATGTAATTTATGTAATTGTTACTAAAAAAATTATTATCCATAAAATATTTTCTACGGAATTTTTTTTGAAAAAAAAATTAATTATTCATTGAATATTTTTCATAAATTTATTTTTATGAAAATTTTTTATAAATTTATCTGTGGGAAATTTTTTCACAAATTTATAAAAAAATTTCCATGGATTTGTTTGCAGGAAATTTCCCATAGATTTATTTGTGAAAAATTTTTCATGAATTTTTTGTGAGAAATTTCCTACTAGTCTTTTACTTACAAATTTGTGGTGGTGGAAAATTTGTTTGAAATTTGTGGGTAAAAACCTAGTAAGAAATTTTCCACAAAAAATCCATGAAAAATTTTTCATAAACAAATCTATGAGAAATTTCTCACAAACAAATTCATGGAAAACTTTTTTATAAATAAATTTATAAAAAATTTTTCATAAATAAATTTATAAAAAAATTTCATAAAAATAAATTCGTGGGAAATATTTAATGTATAATTTTTTTTTTCCACAAAAAAATTTCGTGAGAAATATTTCATGAATAAGGAAATATTCCATGGATAAAAATTTTTTTGTAATGACATTTGTTTTTTCAATTGATGATTAATGTTTGTGTTGTTCTTATTGAAAAATTAGATTAATTGTATGATTTTATAATTCCAATTATAGTTAAAAAATTCTTTTGAATTACGAACTTGAAAAGATAACTAATAATTTTTATATCTAAAAATAGACTAAAGATTATTAAAACTCATTTTCTAAATTAAAGGATTTAAATTCCTTTCCTTATAGGATTAAAGTTTGAATAATTGTTCGGTTGATGATGTTGAATAGAAATGAAAAATAAGGAAATAAAACTCCATCATTCATTCATTACAAATTAAGAAGATAATGATACATAAACATTCTTTATTTTCTCTTTTTTATCTTCTATTTTCTATATGATTTTGTCACTCGTTTTTTCTCTCTAAATATACACGTAAAACAATTACAAAGATAATGAAAGTTACAATAATTATGAACGGAAAACAAAGACACTTAGGATAGAAGAAGAACATGAAGAAGAAGAAGAAGATATCTTATCAATTCATCTCTACTTCGCTTGTTCCCACTATTATTGTGAATCATGATATCCATTTTCTAAAGATTTGATATGGTTACCGCTACCATGGTCATCCTTGTTAATACAGATGATCAGTCAGATTCTAATAAACATTATCAGATCTTCAGATTAAGTTGTCAGATTACTCTCCATTATGACAGATTCTTACATATCTTTATAATTATTTTATTCTATTTTGATAATGATTTTATTCTCTTAATATTTGCGGCTGTTACCTTATTTTCAGCCTTCTATTTTTATTTCACCTCTATATATGTATAATCCTATATGAATTTTCAATATAAATAAAATTGATTTTTCTATTTTCTCAAATTCAAATTATCAATTTGTTACTTGTCGTTTGTAGACATGACAACAACCTCAGTTTTTCCTAATTCTGTCTCCGATGACACCATTTCAGTGGCCGTTTTCATTTCTTTGCTTTTACCCCACAACACCATGTACAAGCCGCACACAATTAGCGCTGCACCAATTACACTGAACATTTACACAAAATAAAAAGTCAGTCACACATAAGAGAGAAATTAAGACGATAACCTTATATTCAAGTTTTTTTTTTTTCTCTCAGAAAATAAGACACATTATGAAAGAAGAGTAAAAAAGGAATATAGTACAAGAATATACCAAATACAAGCAAAATCCACAAGTAAAAAGAATACGTACACTATAGGGTATAATATTATATTTATGCATAAAGGTTATAAATAAGATCCTTTTTACGTATAGGTGATAAATTTTGAAGTGTATTATTGACGTAGGTAAAAAATTTTAAAATTATTGATATACATAAATTGTACTTTGAAATATGATATCATAAAAAAGAAATTATGTTTCAAAATATGACTTCTGTTTCAGTCAATTAATCTTTATAACAGTTGTATTTTGAAAGTATGATTTATATTTTTGTTATTGAAGTCAACACGATTTTAATATATAGATGTAATGAACTGTAATACGATTTTAGATTAGTTATTTTTTTTTAATTTAATTGTTTATTTATTTTAATAATTTGATTTAGTTAATTTAATAAATATAAGTGTTTATTTGTTTTATAAATACATTAAATATTTAATGGTAAATATTAAAAGTAAGGTTAAAAAAAACATATATAGCATAATAAATATATTTAAAGTCAATTTTAAAAAAATCAATTGAAATAAAAAAAATATATTAAAATTGAAAAAATAGATATTATTTTCTCTATTGACATTCGTATACAGTTCAATTATAAAATAGATATATATTGAAACTTATAAAATAGATAAATAAATAAAAATATTGAAATTGGTGTATTATATTTCCAATATTATAGATATTATTTTCTTTATTGAAATTCGTATACAGTTTAATTATTGTATCAGCAGAAAATTAAGACTTTTAAGCAAATATTTGTATTTAAGATTTTTAAGCAAATATTTGTGTCACATAAACATCAGTTAATAAAGGAATGATATCATATATTATTAGACTCTCATCATTTAGATTTGATTTATGGTAATACAATTTCTTGAATGATGTCTCTTGAAGAAGATCTAGAACAATGCATATTCTTTGTTTGAACTTCATAAAGATACGCTCATATGAGATTTAGAATAATTTAAGAGATGAACATTGGAAGTTTACACCTTATTTGTTGTGTATAATTTGACAATTTCCAAAGATAGCTATTAGGTAAGAATTTGTGAAATTTTAATTATTTGTGATGTCAAACTCCTCCATTTAAAAATTGTTTACAAGATAAGAATGGTAATGAGAATATTTATTTTGTAGTTGTAGTTTGTTGTAAAATGTAATGTATCTTATTTTTAAACAAATGATATGAAAGGTGAACAAAAAAATTGGACGGTGTAAATTTATTGTATGTAATTGAAGAACTAAAATTCAATATTTATTTCCCTAAACAATATTGAATAGTCATTGTTGTTATTAGAGTAATGAGAAAAGTGGTCAGAAAGTTGTTTTATTTGAGACAAAAGGAAGGTTGTAAAATTGTGCAGTGAGTTGGTTAAGTAAAGTTCTTGTTAAAATTTATTTAACTCTTTATTTGTAATTATCTTATTAAATTTATTAAATTGGTTTAGAGTTCAGTTTATGGTGTAAGCTTATATAAATTATATATTAGATACAAATTATGCATGTGAATAAAAAAAATATACATAAACATTTAAATAAAATTATAAAGTACAAATATTAAAAGCACGATTTCAGTTATTGCACAAAACTAAAGTCGTGCTTCACTAGATGACTTTTATGGGACTAAAAAGTCATGTTTTAGTAGTATGCATGACTTCTATTGGATTGAAGTCGTGCTACAAAAGCACGATTTTCCTTTTCACTTTTCTCTATATAATACCCCTCCTCCTCCCAATATGTTTGCATATAAGTCTCGTAATTCTTGCACCAAAATTCTCCACACATCTAGCTCTCCTATCGAGCTTCTCCACATCAACTCTTTTACTATATATCACTTGTATTTTTGAATTATCATAACACACCAACTCTTCTCGACATCAATTGTCTATTTTAATTAAAAAAAGGTTTGTATATATTTCTTTCTTCTTGTCCTTAATTTTTTATAATATGATTAATTATCAATTATTTATATAAATATTGTTTTTTCATATTTTTAAATATATATATGTGTTTACACTTAATGTATTTTTTGTGTGTAAGAAATTAATAGATTTCAAGTTTGGGGTTCCTTTGGGACAATTGGAAATCAACGTATCATACAAGATATTATTAATGACTTTATAGATGAGGAAGAACAATATACTGAAATTGAAGTAACAACATCATCTAACACCAATCATTTTATTTAGTAGAGAATAAAAGACTCATCTCACACTAAGAATACCATAGAAAATAATCTCTATAAAGACATATGTTTTCAAAGCAAAGAGGGTGCAATAAGTGTGATCAAACCGTTTCACATTGAAACTAGTTATATGTTTAAAGTTGTGGAGTCAAGGTTTATGTTACTTGTTGTGTTAAATATGACAATAGTTGCTATTGGAGACTAAGAATATTATATTGTAAAATAAGAAAACAATGGAAAATAAAAAAAAAAATTGATATATATTATACTTGTTTCACAATTGCTTTATCTACCAACCACCAAAATTTAGACTCCACCTTTATTTTCAATATTATTTTTTATCTTGTAAAAATAAATGTTGTTGCTATTCTTAAAATTCTCATTGTAGAAATCAAAATCCATTATAGGTACTCAGTTACCTATAGGAAAACATGGATGGGAAAACAAAAAGCAATTGCATTGACATTCAAAGATTGGGAAGAGTCATATAATGAACTTTCAGGATGGTTTCAGGCAATTCAAGAAAGTGTTCCTAAATATCTTGTTCAATACATTGGATCTTCTTGAGCAATGGATGATAAGCCAATTCTATCAAACATATATGCTAGAATGTGTGTTTGGTCATTTAAGGCCTATATAGAAGGCTTCAAATATTGCATTCAAGTGGACAACACATTCAGCCTTGTGCATGCGTTTTACAAACAATGGTTTTATTTTTTCAAATGTGATTCTAATTAAAATACATATAGATATCGATACTACTCCTTTTAGAACGAAGTTAATACAATCTACTAGAATTATATTCATGTGTCTATATATTTTTGCTTATTAAATGTTTGATTTCACTTTTCTAATAAAATATTGTCCAAACAAGTCACGACTTGTACAAACTCTGGTCACAAAGCAGATAACTTTGTTAATACTATTGATTATTTCATCTCATATCTCATTGAATAAAAAAAATTATTTAACAAATAAATATACATTTATTGTTAAATAAATAAAGTTATATGCTTTGTGACCAGAGTTTGCACAAGTCGTGACTTGATTGGACAACATTTTATTAGAAAAGTGAACTCAAACATTTAATCAAAGAAAAAGATATGGACACATGACCACAATTTTAGTAGATAGTACCAACTCGGTTCTAAAAGGAGTAGTATCTTTATCTATACGTGTTTTAATTAGAACCACATTTGAAAAACTAAAATCGTGGTTTGTAGAGTGCATGCACAAGGTTGAATGCATGTTGCAAGTCAGACATCAATATCTAGAAGAGATTTTTGTTTAGAAAAAATAAAGATTCTACACACATGTATCATGTTCAAAGCTACAACCGAGATTGTCATGAGTTTGATGTGTAAGAATTATCAAATGTGTAGCTTGGTAGACACTCAAAGCATTATATAGTCAAATTAAATGATTTGTTCGTTTGACCATCTAAATATTGGACAATTTATTGATGTGATATACAAATTAGAAATAATTTTTAAGACTTATGAACTTCAACTTCAATTGTCAAATGAAGTTCATAATTGAAAAAATTATTCATATAGAAAATGAAGTATTATCTATAGAAATTGGATATAATATCTAATTCAGTCCTACAAAACTAGCTTAGAAGATGAGGTTTATACCTCACTTATATATTATAATTTAATTAATGTGGAATCTCTAACACATTCCTTGTGTTAAGAATAAGTGTAGTTTAGACACCTCACATTGAGAATTGGTGGACACTCCCTCCTCACATTAAGAATTAGTGGACACCAATTAGTATAGTTTAGACACCTTCTCATATTGAGAATCAATAGACACCGATCAGTGTAATTTAGTCACCTCCTCACATTGAAAATCAGGGTGATTAAACCCTCAAACTTTATTAATTAGGAATCTTATACTATGTTTATTGATCAGCACTAGCCATCTACACTACAACCCAAGCCTTCTATGACAGCTAATGCTGCAAGTACATAATCGGTTCCCTTGGCATCAGCATATTCATCCCTATCCCCAATCGTATAGCTCATTCCACACTGGGCAGACAGACACCCTGCATTTGAGCAAAAGATGTGATGCTTTCCAGTACAAAGGACATGAGTAGTCATGAGTAGTCATTCTTATGCATCTTAATATTCCTTATTTGATTAGCTTTCGTTTGTGCTATCCAGCATCAATCTCCACACAGAGACACCCACATGTTTCGAAAACAGCTCCTTATCTTGATTCTCATTCTGAGTCTGCCGTAAACTATATGCTGTTCTCATTGTATATTTCCCATCCTTACTAATTTTCCACATCACTCTATCCCGGCAATATTACGGAAAATTTTACGGAACAAGGTGTAAAGTATTTATCAAGCGAAAAAATTGTGCACAAGAAATAGTGTATACCTTCCTACGTATAGTTTCTGTTGTAATAACAGGGAAGCGACGATAGCCACGATCACAAGGCCAAGGGGGTTGAACACAGATGCATATACTGGACCTCTCTTCCGTACGCACCATGAAGTGACAACATTCACGAATGTAGTGACCGCAATTCCCTGCCACAGAATTTTAGTTTCAAAATGTGAAATATAAGTACTGATAAACTCCTATTTCATTTTGGAGTTTGTCAAAGTATGAGAAAAACAAGGAAGAAAGAGAACGTAATAGATATGACATGTCCTAATGTGATGAAAAAGTGGAGATAAGAAAGTAAAAATGAGATAAAAAAATCCATAAATATTCGTAAATTTAATTATGATTATTAGCCTACCGAATAGAGTACCGCCAGAACCCTAACACCCGAAGGCAGCTTCCATTGATTCCAATCTTTCTCAACCCCAAGGGCAAAGACTGTGGCTTGTATTGCTGCCATTAAATTCATTAACGATGTACTTGAGTGGTGGCTTGGATATTCCTTACTCAGCTTAGCCTAATGCACACGTACACAGTGACCAATGTCAAAAGTTATCCAAAGTGAGCACATATATGAGTACTGATATAAAAACAAAGGAAACTTGTACCTGGATTATGAGCCATGCTGAAAAACTTAAGCAACATCCAATACCACTCACAACACCTATCCAGTGTCTTCCATCTGCTGGTCCTATCTGACTATTGTCCTTCTTATGCATAAGATTGATGTGAATATTCTTCCAAATATTTATTTCTACTCCTTTGAAAAAGGACAGCACCATTGACCCGCTAACTCCGATTATGGTTCCCATCACCTTAGCTTTCCCTACTGTGGTTCTTAAATTTAACTTTTCGTAGCTACAAAACATCAGAGTCACTGCAATTAGTTCAGCAATAAACTCTTTCCCATAAAAAGTAAAATAGAACATGAGTGTGCAAACGGTGAGACTGCGTACCCGCAGAGGAGGGAGAGGATGAAAGTGATCGCAGGAACCAAATTAAAAACTGCGGAAGCATATGTTGCTGATATGAAAGCCAACGCAGTGAAAAATAGATTTTGGAATAAACTCCCTCTGTTTGTTTATATTATCAATAAACATATATTAGTTTTCTATTAGCTTCAATATTTGAATTCTTGTAGAGCTTGATTTAATAATAACAAAAAATATTGCGGCAAAGGGGTGAAGACTGAATAGTTTACATCAACCATACCCAAAAAATCCGCACAAAAATGTCATCACGAGCACCCTCCATGTCAACTTTGGCCTGTTCTTTCTGTATATCAAAATAGAAGAAAAAAAAAACAATTTCAGCCATTGCGTAAAAATGCTAGCATGGGTCAAAGACGCACAAATTATGCTGTCAAGATTAAGAAATAAAATAAGTTATGGTCTGTGAACTCACCTTTCGAAAATAAGGGCAAGAAAAAATGTGAAAGCAGCTCCGAAAATGTGACGGTAGGCACTGAATACTCTAATGCTCATTCCATCATTTATGGCGATGCTCGCAATGATACTATTACCAGCATATGCAACCTGCACCATCACCATAAGCATGAGAGGCTTCAAATCTTCCACTACTTTCAATATAGGATTCATCGTACTTGGCTTTTGCAAATTGGTTTGTGTTTGATGAAGGAAACAGTTAAACAAAAAGATAGGAAGATATGTGTGGAAGTTCTATCTCAACAAAGGCTTATATTTCTGCATAGGCATTAGTTAGTTCTTAGCCTTTCCCTTCTCCCTGCATTGCACCTTCAATATATTAATTACACAGCTCATTCTAAACTATAGAAGAGGATACCACCAAATGGAGATTTGTACGACCATATTAGAATAAAATTTTATTGATAAATATTTCTTCTAAATATCTTCATTAAAAATGTTTCGATTCATATTCTTAATTGTTAAATATAATAATTTGTACTGTGAATTTTTCTTGATAACTAAAGCTACATAAATATAGATATACAATATAAATTATTGTTCTGTATATACAATCCCAGACGCGTCCAAAATGAATAATTTATATCTAAAATCCCTTCTATCGGAAAACAGAAAAACAAGAATGAGAGGAGAAGAGGAAGAAATAAAAAACAGTTTTCTCTTTCTCCCTTTAAAAAAACAGTTTTCTCTCTCTCCCTTTAATGAATACCAGACTAGAAAATATATATATATATATATATATATATATATATATATATATACGTATGTACACACGTCACATGAATTAAAATTTGTACTAAAAATAAAATGCAGATTTTGAAATAAATTTGAATATGGAATATATATAAGACAGAAATATAACATTGTTTTTACAAAGGCGTTTTGGTAGTGAGATTTATAAGTGTGTTAGATGGTTTCTATTTATGATATAGCTTTGTAAGAATGAATTTCATCATACGTAAATTCATAAAATTTTAAATTTAACAGTTTTTTTAATAGGGAAATCAGAATATCATTGATAATATATAACTACATAAATAGTTGCTTAAAATAATATCAGATTTTATTTTATAATAATCAGACATGTGTTAAAATAAATTATTTTTTTAATCTTACACATATTAAAATATATTAACTAATGATTATTCCATATGCGTTGTAAAGTATAAGATAATGCTTAAAAGAAGGAATTACGCTAATAAAGTGTCTGAATGTCAACTTATATATAGTAGTCTTGGATCAGATATTTTATTGAGATATTTGAACAAATTATAAGTCTTTTTTAAAGAAGAGGAATAAATATTGAAAATATGACTTGAAAGTACGATTAAATTAGGTACAAAGAAACTTTTACACAAAGATATTACTTACAATAATAATTAATTAAAAATCAGAAGGTAGTATAAACATCCATTTAGCAAAGTGATATTAGTTTATGGTTAATTAAAAAATTGAAAAATAATGAAAAAGTAAGAATATAAATTTAAAATGATAATAAGATACTTTGAATTCCTTTATTGTAATGATAAGAGGTTATTACTTAAGAGATATTGGGAGAGGAATTTGATTGTGAATGAGTTGAAATTTTAAGATGGAATTAGAGTTTAGAAAACAAAAATGATGCAATAGTTAAAAGATGAAAAATAGATATTGTTGTAGAGTTAAAAGAGAGGTGGAGAGAGTGGAATTAAGAAGTTTTAATTGAATTAGGTATGGTAACTTTGGTACTTGGAGCAGAGGCAACATGTCCATGCTTACTTAAATATACAAGAGAGTAGTCCAAGTTTCAAAGCAAAAACCATTTTTCATAAAAACTGTTTCGTCCATGCTTAGTTAAATATGCAAGAGAGTAGTGAAAGTTTTAAAGCAGTGGAGGAATACGTGGAAATTTTTCATAAAAATTCAAATCAAATATGGCAGGTACAAATTTTTGTAGTAGAGAAATATAAATTAAAATTAAAGAATAAGTTTAATTATTTATGAAATATTTTTTATAATTTTTTTTTAAAAAAAAATTAATTATCCATTAAATATTTTTTATAAATTTATTTTATTAAAATTTTTTATAATTATGAGAAATTTTTTATAGATTTGTTTGTGAAAAAAAAATTCTCATAGATTTGTTTATGGAAAATTTCCTATGAATTTATTTATAAGAAATTTGCCATGAATTTTTTTTGTGAAAAACTGCCTACTAGCCTTTTACCAACAAATTTTCCATCACCACAGATTTGTAGATAAAAGGCTATGAAACTTTTCAAAAAAAATCGATGGAAAATTTCCTACAAACAAATCTATGAGAAATTTTCCTCAAACAAATCCATGAAAATTTTTTTCATAAATAAATTTATGAAAAATTTCTCAAGAATAAATTTTCATAAAAATAAATCTGTGAAAAATATTCAATGGGTAGTTATTTCTTTTCCAAAAAAAATTTGCGGAAAATATTCTATAAATAATTAAACTTATTTTTATATTTATCTTAAAATAAATTAATATTAAATTAAATTATTTAATATATATATATATATAAAAGTTTTATATTTTATGTAAAATGAGATCAATATATAAATTTTTTATAATATTTTTTCTTTATAAATATTTATCAAATCAAACAATTATATTAATAAATTATATAAGATTTTCTTAATATTATTTTTTATATATATTTATAAAATTAGACAATTTATTATAATAAATAAATAAATAATTATATGTAATATTTTTTTTATCCTAAAACATATTATGGGTTTTAGAATTTCAAAGTGAAGTTAATGTGTAGAAAGTGATTTACACCTCACTTATATACTATAGTTCGGCTTCATTTTTAGTCAATGTGGGATTTTCCCAACACCCTCCCCTAACGTCACCCGTTAATAGGTAGCACAATCTAGACCCAACAACCTGCCAATAATCAAGGTTCTACATAGCAGCACGTTAACAACTTTGTTAACCATCAGGGCTCCTCAAACCATGTAGAAGGGATCATAATCTATTAACAGGTAACCCAATTTAGGCCCAACAACCTGTCAACCAAGGTTTAGTATATTAATAAGTGGTCGAATCTAGATCCAACAATCTTGTTAACCATGCTCTGATACCATGTAGAAAATGATTATGGGTCTAACTCACCTCCAAAACCGGTTCAGAAGGTGAGGTTTACACCTCATTTATATACTATAATTCGACCTCATTTTTAGTTAATATGAGATTTTCCCAACATAATATTTTTTAACCGTATTTAGTACCATATTTTTGTTTAAATATAGTACCATCAAAATCCTTAAGATATTAGAAGTTAATTAACATAATAAAAAATATTTATTTAAGAAAATAAAAGTTAATATTTCTTTTTATTAACGTAGAGTATCCTTTGTTGAGAGGCAGTGACTAATTCCTCAACCCACTAAGATCCATTTAAAGGAATAAGGGAGAAAGGATTGGACACTCGCTTCTAAGAACCTTGATTTATAAACATAGAAACTGTAATTAAAGTGAAAAATGTGTTCAATGAAAAATTTATTACATTAACGAAGAACATGTAAAACGTAAGACATAAGGTTATCATGAAAGACATAACTAAAATGTATGAAGAATAATTCAGTGACAAAAAATTAAGTCCGACTTTTAAAAAAATATATGGTTTTTAATTTTAATTTTCTAAGTAAATTTGTGTTATGAATTTATTTAAATATTATGTAATGGTCAGTATTTTTAAATTAAATCTTATAATGTATAATTAACAATTCAATTAATTATTTTTTTCAAAAAATAAATAAATAACTTTTAATTAATTTTCATTAATAAATATTAATATTTATTATAATAAAATCTAAATTAAAAATATAAATTATAAATTATTGAAAATTCATTAAAGTTTCTTTCATTCAAATGAAATAAAATATTAATTATTTGAACCATACTATTACACTCAATGATCACAAATTACATTTTTCTTTTTCAATATAAAACAACTCATGATTTCGTTAAAGATGCCTAACCTCCAACCTAACCTCTAAAAACACATTGAATACATTTCCAAAATTTCACGAATTCTTTCTATTTTGTCAGTCAATTAATGACCTGAATTTTCCGATGCCAACAGTCACACATTTTCCAAAAGAAGGGACATCTTCTTGTGTTTTGAAACCATGTGTATGCTGATGAACCAAAGCTACTTCCACTAACATCATATGAAACACTCATTAATATCCCCTTGCTTGCGTTTGATACACATGCACGTAGGTTAATGCACCATTGCATGTAATAGCCACTTCCAACCACTTGTTTTTATCTTGTGCGCAGTTTTTTTCAAAGTTTTACTCAGAGTTATTTCAACCCAATTTAAACCTAAATTTAGATTCAGATATTCATTCGGTTTGAATCCGAATCTAGATGTTGACTTCTAAATTGAATTTAAAACTCAATTTTAATATGATTTTTTCCTTTTATTTGATTTGATTTGAATTAACTGGAATAACGTTCAATTTAACTCAATTACATCTGCTTGAATATATTCATTTAGATCCAATTCAAACCCAATTCAAACTTTAGTCAACCTTGCTTGGACTCATTAATTTGGGATTTTGCTTAATACCCACTAACGTGGGAATTTGGCCCACAACAGTATAGCCACCACCGACTATCTTGTTCCCTTCAACAAATTGGATGTCTAATCGATTCGTGACTGTTGCAGTTCAGCTTTTTCCCATTCGAACTAATTCTACCTCCACCACATAAGAGTTTTTCAACCACTAACAAACATAGATTCTACTACGTGCTAATGTTTGATAAGGCTAAACAAAGGGAATTAGGTGTATTATTACACACTACTTCTTACAATAAAGGGAATTGCGTTTCAAAAAGTGGCAATTTCAACCTATTCATAATTATAAGTTAATGATGTGAGAGAAAAATGAATAATGGATATGACTTGACAGTGAGGTTAAATTAGCTAGAAAGCAACTCCTTCACAATTTGAAAAATATATATATTTTTGTATACTTAAAAGACCCCAGAGACAGGTGGAGAGAATGCAATTAAGAAGTTTTAATTGGATTAGGTATTATATTATAACTTTGGTACTTGCAGCAGAGGCTACATGCTTAGTTCAATCTGCTTAATATATATATATATATATATATATATAAAGTATGGAAGTGACATGTAAAGGATGGCAATTACAGAGAAAAAGCACATTAATGCCTTTTTTTCCCTCTGCAAATAATGATGTTCAAATGAATTTTCTTGAGATTTTGGGTTTGTTGAATTGCTCAAAACAAAATAAAATAGCAGTCAGTTTGGTTTTTAACAGTTTGATGCATATTATTCTCATAAAATAGGAGAGAAATTGATCAAATTTTAAGGAAAATCTTGAGAAATGATAGGTGGGGGGGTTAGATTATTCCCTCTTCACAAGTGGAAATTCATTTTACCTTGGGATATTACTCCTACATACATGTATATGATACAATCCTATATTCTTTTCACTACGAATGTGTTTAGATTAGAAAGAAAATTTGAAAGACAAAAAATGAAAAGAAATAAAAAAAAATAAAACAAAAAATAAAATTATTTGAATTAAAAAAAAATGAAAAAAAGTGAAAATAAAATAATATTATTTATTATTAATAATTTTTTTAATTATTTTAAATTTATTATTATAATTATAAAATATAAATTAAAAAATAAATATTATTGTTATTATATTTTTAAATTATTATTATAATTAAAAAAACAAAATAAAAAATATAAATTTAATATTATTAATAATTATTTTTAATTATTTATATTAAAATAAAAATAATTATCATTTTAATATTATATTAACTATTTAATATTATAATAATATATAAAATATATTTATATTTTAATATATTAATTTTTTTCAGCTCTTTTAATTTTTTTTTCGTTATTTTAAAGAGAAATACTATATATTAGAATTTTATTAAAATTTATAATTTTTTGTCTTAAATTTCTCTTTTGCACATCAACGTCTCCTCTTTTTCTATAGTTGAAAGCAAACAGAGGCTATATGCAAATTAGATAAATTGTTATTGAATAATAAATAAGTATTTCTTATACATATTTTGCATATTTATTTAACACAATTAGAGATTAAAGAAATCACTTGACATAGACTTTTTAGTTACTTGATTACAGTTTCTGTACTGCGTCAACGTTTCCTTCACAATTGATGCATCTTTAAGATGCTGTCACCAACCCTTGTAATCAAGAGGGTGTCTTCTCTAATTTTTTAGGTTTTTCTTTTACAAATTTACGTGCATATTATATAACTTATTTTAAGTAAATTTTGTAAGAAAATACGTTTTCACAATGAAAAAAATATGCTCTTCATCAAAATTTCAACGTGGAAATTATACTATAAATATAATTTTTATTATTTTTAATGAAATCGTGTTAGGTAATATAATTTTAAAATTTTTTAACGAATTAAAATTGTACTACATAACATAAATTTAGGTTAAAAAGATATATTTATATATTAACTAATTCAAATATTAGAAAGTAAAATAATGCAAAAATAATAACTACATTTAAATAATAATTAAATTTAAATACAATACATTATATTTAAATTTGATGATAAAAAATTAAAAAATAGTTATTGTTCCTTTTTAGACTTTTTGAATTTTTTTTTTAGTTTGTCATCATTCTACTATCAAGTATTTAAACGTGAAACAGATAATGTTATGTGTAGATAATGTTATGTGTGTTTCAATTGCATAAGAAATACGAGGGAGTGAAAAAAAAAAGAAATAAAAAAAAAGGAAAATTATTTAAATAAGAGAATGAGAATGAAAATGAATAAAAAATAAAATAGTATTATTTATTATTAATAATTGTTTTAATTATTTTAAATTTATTATTATAATTAGAAAATAAAAATTAAAAAATAAATATTATTATTATTATATTTTAAAATTATTATTATAATAAAAACAAAAATTAAAATAAAAAATACAAATTTAATATTATTAATAATTTTTTTAATTATTTATATTAAAATAAAAATAATTATTATTTTAATATTATATTAATTATTTATATTATAATAATATATAAAATATATTTTTATTTTAATATATCAATTTCTCTACTTTCCTTTTTTTCCTTAAGGATGAAAATACTATAAAAGTGAATTTGATTGAAATTGATATTTTTTTAACTCAATTTTCTCATTTTCGTTGGAAATCTCCGTCTTCTCACTTTTGATTGAAATTGGTATTTTTTTACTTCAATTTTCTTATTTTCGTTGCAAATCTCCGTCTTCTCACATGTTTAATGTTTTCATTTTTATTATGTATATTATAAATTATTGTTTCTTTTCTGCAAAGTAGGTTCGTGGTGTACATTCATAGGGTTTTTTTCCTTAGTATGTCTGTATCGTGCTTCATAGTCTGCATTATTTTTAGAGTATAAATTATTATAATAAAAATTATTTTAGGTTTACAAACAATTTTATGTAAAATTTAAATAAATATTTTATTATTATTTAATTATAACTTATTTTTTATTTATTTTTATGTCAAGTTTATAAAAATAAATAAACTTATTATTTTGTATATATTTATTTTTATTATATTTTATAGTACTATTTTTATACGTCAAATTAATATAATATGATAAATTAATTTACATTATTTTTATGTTATATTTAAATATATATATATATATATATTAATTATAGGATATTATTTATTTACATTAAATTAATTCTTATCTAATTTTATCGTTGATCACATAAAAATAAATCTAGACAACTCTTATTAAATATATTTTTATTTTGTCTATAAAATAAATATAAGATAAATATGTAATAAAAATATTGTGAAAAGATAATAAAAAATGGTTACTTTCATAAAAACATTAAATATGAATAATAAAGTATTTTAATATACTTAGACGAATATGTTATGATACTAATAAAACATATGTAAATTTTAAACATAGCAAATATAGATATTAATTATCATTTGATAATAACCTTAATTAAATGTTTAATACGAATATATAAATATTTAACAGAAGTGGGTTTTGGGCTTAACTCAACCTCATAAAACCGGCTTATGAGATGAGGTCATGGATCTTTAACATTAACATACCCCTTCCACATCGAGATTACCATTAGCTCGAACGTGCCCAATAACTTTGTTAAGATAGGCTCTGATACCATAACAGAAGTGGGTTTTGGGCCTAACTCAACCTTATAAAACCGTCTTATGAGATGAGGTTTGTCCCCACTTATATACATTAATTTGGCCATATCACTAAGCAATGTGGGATCTTTAACAATACAAATATATAAATATTTTATTTTTCAATTGGAGAGGTCATTGTCATATTAGAAGATGTGACATTACATTACAACTTAGTTTTCCTATGTTACAAGCGCTGAACTTACAAGTTTATGTGAATTTTTATTAAGTTTGCTTCCACTAGAAAATGTTAGAAAGGGGAATACATTTATAGTATCTTGATTAAACTTAACTTTTCAACAACTTCCTAAGCAAGAAACATTAGTGTTCACAGTACCCTTAGTATATTTAATAAGACCTAACTTATGTGTAAAACTATAGTTGGAATATATTGTGTTAACTTCTTTATACTATGCAGTTAATGACAAGATGCACTACCACCAAAAAATATTGAAAATTGCATGTTATCCCAAATTTGAACATAAGATCACATTATATGCATTTATTCATCATTAGGGAAATAAAAATAAAGATAATGTGACAAGATTTAAGTTTCCCCTAATGAAAAGGTATATTCCTAAGTATTATTTTTTATTAAATATTTTCTAATTATTTTACTCTTGTTTATTTTTATGAAATAGGTGGTTTTAGCCAATAGAAAGATTAAATTCATTATAATACGTGGTTTACTCTTTACATTGTGCATTTGATGAACTCAAACTAAAAGTTGTAATTATTTTAATTTGACTTTAGGCTTAGGAAATATTTAATGTTGTTATTTAATTCATATGACTAATTTTAATATTCTATCTTGTATTTTACAGTTTTTATGGTCTTTTTATCAAAAGGGAATATTCAAACAATTAATAAATATTATGTATCTCTTGTATGTCAAATTGTCATTTTCTTTTTTATAATTCTAGAGTTTCACCGTATTGATCGAGTTATGTGACAATTTAGGTTTCTCCAAAATATCCTTCAATATAAAATTAACCTAGATAAAAAAACATCTAAGGGGAAGAACATATAGATATTGACCACAATATCAAAGATAGTGCATTGTCATGTAAAATGAACACCATAATAATCTTGTACAAGGAAATGAATATATCAATAATAGATATTTAATCATATCATTCAATTTTTTCATTCACCTTCTTTACGACTTGTCTATTAATTACATACATTACATTTTACTACCATTACACATT
The DNA here is from genome assembly GCA_016859785.1 of Macrotyloma uniflorum. Taxonomy (NCBI): domain Eukaryota; kingdom Viridiplantae; phylum Streptophyta; class Magnoliopsida; order Fabales; family Fabaceae; genus Macrotyloma; species Macrotyloma uniflorum. The sequence continues at coordinate 951,507 of BDMB01000070.1, read as the reverse complement.
CATTACGAAATACATCATCATTCACATTTCACATTTTGATATTCAATATTCAAAAGGAGGACTTTGACATAACAAAAATGAAAATTTCACAAATTCATACTTAATTACTATATTTGCAAATGATAAAATTATCTACAATGATGAATGTGTGAACTCTTAATGTCCATCTCCTAAATTAATTAGGATCCCATATGATTTCACATTCATGGAACTCAACCAAAAAATATACAATGTTTGAAGAATAACTATAAACCAAAACTCAATGGTGAGGGTATAATTATGTATTTTATTTAATGTGCATATACTGCAAATGATTTTTTGAAAGTTTAATTTTTTTATTAATATAATAATGAAATTGTATGTCATGTTCATAAGATCAGTGTACGTCATAATCCCCTTAACATTTTAGTTTTTATTTATTATTATATAAAATTATAATTAAATTATAAATATATTTTCTCATAATATGATATGCAATTCTATAAAAATATTATATATAGATTAAATATAGATAAAATCTAGATAAAATCTCTTTAATTTAAAATAATCAAATATATAATCTTATATATAAAAAGAAAATATTTTATCTATTACCAAAATGATTAATTTTTGTATTTGTACTGTATATTTTTTAAACAAATATTATTAATTGGAAAAAAAATCAAAATATAACAAAATAATCTTTTATATTATATGTATATATATTAGAAGATTGTAAAGTATTAGAAACTAAAAGATAAAAAATTCAAAAACAAAGCAAACATGATGTCAGACTATATTTTTCTTGTAGTGAAGAAATAAGGTAAGAAAAATTCTTTTTTTATTATTTTTTTCATTATTATAGCATATTAACATGTGTAATATAATTTTTTTTTATCAATTCGTTAGTTATTTTAGTGTTTTATGATTTTCTATTTTGATTCAATGTTAAAATATTGAAAAATTTGGGTTGAGTTCTAGAAAATAGTATTAATGAGCAACCCATAATACAAACAATTGATCAACCTATTTAATAATCTCCTTCTAAAACTATGAGGATATAAGAAAAAGTTGATATTGATATTTTGATACATGATCTTAGAATACATCTACAAAATTATAATTATCCTAAAAATCAAATAGATAAAATTCGTAGAACCTATATAAAATTTAGCATATCAGTATTTCATGGATGTATATCTTTTTTATAATTTAAATAATTATTCTCGTCAATTTTTAAGATATTTAATTTTTTTATTGATTACATTATTGTTTATATTAAAAAAAAATTATTATAAAGTTCAATACAAATATAATAATTGATGATTTTTATAATATAAAATATTATCAAATATAATTAAAAAATTAAATATATTAAAAATTTTATATATACAATTATTTATATTAATTTTAAATATATATAAATAATTTATAATTTATTAATAATTTTATTTAATATATTTATTTTTATAAAATAATTAATTTTAATATATATATATATATATTAATTAGTTCGGCCTCCTCTTTTAAAATTTTTTACTTCATCCGTAACTACGGAAACCAGAAACAAATAACAAAATTGGTCATTGCGAGTGGTGAACCAAAACTTATTTTATGATTCCACAGACATCAACTTTATTCAAGCATGTAACGTAATGAATCGTGGATAAGTATTGAATTGTTTGTAAAAAAGAAAAAGTAGAAATTTTAAGTTCCGGAAACCTAAAAAAATTCAATGTAATTTCAAAAACAATCTCTATATTGTTTATCAAATAAGAATAATAACCACATTAATATATATTCTTGGTTAATTTCCTTTTTTTTTTTCTATTTATTTGTGTTATATTTCATTTGAATATATTTTTTGTTGTTAAATTTCAATGAACACAATTATTTCAATTCATGTTGAACTTCAATATATCTATTTAACTAAAGTTATATCTAAATTGTGTTAAATTAACTTTACTAATTTTAAATAATAAATGAATGAGTAAATGACTTTAAAAAAAATTAACAACTATTTTAAAATCATTATATTCAACTCATGTATATTTATATAATTTTTATTAATATTAAAAAAATTAACCCTTGTATTACGTAATATAATTTTAGTTTATTAGGAAAAATACTAAAATTGTATTATCTAAGATGATTGGATTAAAAAATAAAAATTATATTTTGAAATATCATATGTTAAAATTTTGGACAAAATAATACTATAAGAAAAGATTTTTTTATTGTAAAAACATGTTTTATAACACGATTTATCATAAAAATTAGGCACACGATTTATCATAAAAATTAGGCAGATACATTCATATAAATTTTTACCATTCCGTGAAAAAACCAATTTGTTGAGAGAATGTTATGCATTTAGAAGTTAACCTTCTCTTATTATTCCGTATAAACTCACATATTTTAAATCGAATTCATTTTAATTAAAAATCAGTTTTAATGAAATGAGGTTCACATATATTTTATATATATTAATAAAAAATTTAATACACTTTTATACACATTATATATATATATATATTAATTTTATAATTAGTTTTTTTTTTCTTTTTTATAAAATATAATATTTTTTAGAATTATATTTGATCAAATAATCCATGCATTAGGCATAAATAAATAATACAGTTGTGATAAAGAGTGGTAAACAGAGGAACAACATTATGAAGGGAAGTAGCAAATGTTGGTGATACCCATGCCAAACCAATGAAATAAAGGTTTTGCGCTAAACTCCCCTGTAAGGTTTTGCAATCACTTTACTTAATAATTTTGAGTCGGAATTTTAATATTGGATGGGCCTTGGGTCTATTCGGCTTGGGAAGAGAAGAGGTAATTATTTTCCTCATTTTTTATATATGAAAAAAGAAATAATTCTCTAAAACTTTTTCTTTAATTTTCTCCAAACTCTCTAATTTTTTTTTTAAATATTCTTTTTTTTTTCAAGATTTCTACAATTTTTACATTAGTTTAAAGATATAAAAGCACGAGGAAAAAGATTTTCAAGTGAGAAAAATTTCTATCTTATTAAAATAATTAATTAAGTAAGAATTCACATTCTTTAATTTAGGATTCTTAATTAATTTTGAAATTAAAAATTAAAGTTCTTCTAACATTTTTTATGATTGTTGATGCAATTTGGATAGTAATTAAATATTTTTATGATTAGATGATAGTAAAGTTTATTAATATTATGATATTATCTCTAATTAAAGGTTGAATTAAAGATAAAAAAAATTAATTAAATAAAATTTTGTAAGATTAATTGATTGATATATGAGTTGTTATAATTATAAATGTAATAAAAGTAAAATGTGTTTTTTTTTAAATTATATGATGAATAGTTAGTTAATACTGTATAAAATATGTTTAAAGTATTAAAATTTTTCATCAAAATTAATTGTTATTATGACAAAAGAATTAATTCTATTAATTATATACAAGAATAATTAAGATAAAAAATTAGTTGTTTTTAATATACTAAATCATGAAGCCGCATCACATTCTAATTAGCACTTAACATTTTACGTGCTGATACCATAATCAAAGTGTATAAAGATGTCTTCTTTCCCATCAATCATGTCCATTTAACCATTAATGTAAATTGCTATTAGTATTGCCATCATCACTCATTTTCTGATCTGATCACGTTTTCATTTCTTTGCTTTTACCCCCACAGCACCATCTACAACCCACCCACAATTAGCATAGTAAGTTCAGCATGGTTATGAGATCATCTACAGGTCAGGCTATTTACCAACACCAAATTTCCTCAGCAAGGTTTAAAGAATTATGTGGATTTAATTAAATGCTACACACAAATATCGAATTTCTTGCCATGCATTCAAATGGAAATAGAATGAGTTGAGTTTATAAGTAAGATTTATATTTTATATATATATATATATATATATATATTAATTTGATTATATTTTTAAGAGATATGGAATCTCTAATATATATTTTTTATGTTAAAATTTTATTAATTTGATCGTGAGACTAAATATTTATAAGACAAAATAATTGTAAGATAAAATATGTGTGGATGATAGATAGTGTAATAGGTCCAACAATTTTATTAGGATAAATTCTGATATCATAATAGAAGTGAGTTTTAGTATATAAAATGGTATCAAATCTCATGGTAAGCACACAACACACGGGCCTAAAGGACCAACCAGGCTCTGATACCAAAATGTAACACCCTTCTACCCCAAAACGTTTTCAATTAATAAATATAAATTGACAAAGGATAAAAGTAAAAGAATTCAAATATATTCATTTTATAAAGAAGAATTATGAAAAAAAAAAAAGAAATACAATTCCAAAATAAAACTCTTACTCTGAGTCATATTGCCTACTAGAACAACGACGGTAGACCGTGAATCGGTACACCTAGTGAGTTCTCAGGAAAGAGAGGTGGGTCACTAACAGACACTCTTAAATACCAAATCTTTCCTAGCCAGAACTTTCTGAAGCATGCACTCTCACACTACACGCTGTTATTCCAGTAACCATAATAACTCTTTAAGGATATAGAAAATCAAATAAAATTTTACTAGGCGTTGAAATAGCCTTTATAAGTTCTTACTAACAAAATATAATAAACTTTAAATAGGCTTCTTTCAAATAAATAATCTTTCTATTTTCCGACTTCACACCTAATCAGAGCACTTACAAAATCAAGGCTTAGGAGACTTAGCTTTCTCATTCAACTCTTCTTTATCCTTATCACCGACATGTTCACCTATAAAAACATTTAACCCAAACAAAACACCAACCACACAAATAGAAGAGTGAGGAATATATCTCACATATGTTAGGTACATATAAGAAAAATAGGTAGACTAATCACACACATCACACACACAAAAGGCATCACACACATCAACACACACTCAGTCACAAACTCAAATG
>BDMB01000070.1:932138-944921 GCA_016859785.1 Macrotyloma uniflorum | reverse complement strand
AAATATATATATATATATATATATATATATATATATTTATTATACATTTTTTTTTCTCAAAAATTGGGATGTTACACCATGATTTTATGATATTAAAAAATTATTTATATCTCAATTTTAAAAATAAAATATTGTAAATAGAAATAATATAATAAAATTATAAGAATAAAATGGCATAAATAATATAACTAAAGATTTTTTTTCTGTTTATTTTTTTTTATTTAATATAATACAAAATAAAACTCATTTTATTTATTTTCTTTAACAAGATATAAAAAGAATAATTATCTCAATTATTCTTTTATCTTAATTTCTTATTTTCATAATTAATATTGGTTTGAGAGATTGAGAGATATTATTTTAAGGAAAATTTGTGATTGAATAAGAATCATGTAATATAATTATGTGAATAATATTATCATTATGTATATAATAAACTTAATAAATTTGTAAGAAAAAAATATCGAAAATAATAAATGAAGAAAATATTGAAAATAATAAATAATAAAAATAATACACACCTAATATACTTAATGTACAATAACATATTTATATATATATATCTATTTGAGAAGAATGAATAAAATAGAACATTCTAACATTTTTTATTCTCTCTATCATTCTGACTATCTTGAAATAGTTCTTGTTTCTAAATCTTTTGATAGAGATAATTATTGACTTGATACAGTGCCATGATCATCTTTTAGAATACAAAATACTCAAAGTACATATGTTATACTCATAAAATGTATTGTTAATTAGCAATTACCTACATTAACGTCACGCCAACATAATTTGGATAATAAGGATACCAAGGTGTTTAAGGGCATAATTTATAGTTGAGATCAAAGAGAAATATGAGAAGAAAAAAGTGATGAAAGTTTATGTTGAAAATTGATTATATTATTAATCCAAATATTTATGAGTATGAATGCTATATTACTCGTATATTGTTCGTTATTGATTAGATTTAGGGATAAAAAGAAATTCATCTTTATACCTAAAATATTCACGACAAGAACATGATAAATTTTCATAGAGACATTAGTCTAGTATATATGTAATATAGTTATGTGCCTAATGAATTATTTAAAAAATATCAATAAGTAAAGTTTTATAAACTTCTCACAACTCTACGTCTAGATGAACCAAATCTATTATTTCATTATATATAAATATTTCCTATAGGGTTCCTTTAGTATTGATGATAGCAAAATAATTAATCATATAAAGAGAGGAAGGATAAAAATTTCTAGACTTTTAAGACACATATTCTAGTTCTTTAACTATAATGAAATACGATTACCCACTAAAGTTATGTGAAAAAAAATTATTGGAATCGAGATAGTGACTGAAGAAGAGGATATCTCTTTTTCTAATATCTTATTTAATAAGATGGAAGCATTTAAAATTTTTTTATGAAAATTATCCACTTTAAACCCTTATTTATATTTCAGTTAATATAATTTAATAGGAAACTGAATTATATTTCAGTTAATATAATTTAATAGGAAACTAAATTATTACAATTATTATCTATAAATATAATGTTATTATATTTTCTGCTTTTATTTTGAAAAATTATTATATATATTTTATGTTTAAATTTTTACTTAATTTTTTTAAAAATAGTTAGGTAAATATTAAATAAATTATATATATATATATAATTAAATTAGTTTCACTTTATTGGAAAAATTATTCCTATTTTAAATATTTCTTTTACGAAAATACTATGAATAAAAATTTTGAATGTCAACTATTTAAATTTTCTTATAATAAATATTTAATCATCGAAATTTTTTATTACACAAATATATTTGTTTCTTATGGATGATATTTTATTTATTTAAAAAAATTAAGGAAACTATTTTATAAAATGAACAGTATAACAAGAATTATAGTGTTATTAAAAAATTATATATTTTCTTTCGTAATTTTAATGTTATTAAGTACTTAAGAAAAAGAAATAAAAAAATTAAAATGCTTTATTAAATCAAATAAGAGATCAAATACATAAATAATAAAAATATTTTTTATTTTTTAAATAAATAAACAATAATATTATAAATAAATATTTATAATAATACTGAAATTTATTACAAATGTTTGTTTGTAGAGAGTGAAATTCATTTTACCTCTACTTCACAACAATTTTATATGAAGTTTTAGGAATTTTTTTTTTCAATTTACTTATTAAATGAACTATGTAAGGGTTTGGCCTTTAGTATTGGGTGCGGCTTAGGCCATTTGCCTTGGAAGGGTAGAAAGTATAAATACATAAAAAAATCTCTATATTTCTCATTTTTACATTTTAGAAAAAAAAAAATACTCTTCTTAATTCTCTCTCAATTGTATTTTAGTCACGTAGACAGATATACCATGTGATGAGAAATTGATGAAGATTTCAACTATATTTATCACTAGAGTAGGTTGAGTCATCATGCTTTGATATGTGTGTGAGAATCACCTAGACGTACACTTGCTTATATGTGGATAGACGTATAATCCTAAAGTGAAACAAGACTCTTTAAGAATGTATTTGGATTAGGGAGTAGATTTGAGAGGATAGAAAAGAAAATAAATGAAGAAAAAGAGAAGAGAAAGTAAGATGACTTAGATTAAGAGAAAAGAGTGAAAATGAGAAGAAAGTTTAATAATTTTATTTATTATTTTTTTATTATTTTAATATTATTTATTATTAAAAACAAATATTACTTTATAATATTATTAAAAAATTTATTTATTATTTAATATTAATATTTTAACTATTTATTATAATTTAATAATTATTATTATTAAAAAAAAATCCATAAACATCTCACCCAACTCACCCAGCATAGTGTGACACGTGGCTTTTATCTCTTTCTTCTCAATTTTGCAGAGAAAATTTCTCAGAGAAAATTTCTCTTATTTTCCTTCTTTTCTTTTTATATTTACACAAAAGAAATTTAATTCAAACACACTCTAAGGGATTACTAGTCTGACGTGAAACAAGAAGCATGAGCATGTATTAGCCTTTGAAATTAAAGATTTTATATAATTTTCTAAAATAGTTTATCGAGTATGTTAGGTGCATGTGAATAAATAAATGTGATGAATACATGTGACTTAATATATTTATGTTTATCTGAATACTTGGATATAATTAAATAAATATATATGTTGATTAGAGTATAAATTATATATTATTATAATTGATTTTATTTATATTAACTTACTCCTATTCTTTTATTCTTTTGTGATAATAGATTTATTGATATTACAATAATGTGATTGTAGATTTATTGATAGTACAGTAATTTTGTATTTGAATATAAAAACATATAATAATATAATAATACAGTAAAGTTAAAAAGTAAATTCAACTTTTCGTAAAAAAAAATTAGATTTATATAATAGACTTGACCTTTACATTTATAATATTTTTTATAATTATTAAAAATATTTAGAAAAATTATTCTTTCTTTATAAATATAAAATAAATAATTGAGGTTCATTACAAACCATTAAAAAGAATTGAAGTTGAATTCATCATATAAAATAAAATAATGATATCCCAACTAAATTAACACTTTTAAATTCATCAATTATTTTCAATATGTTAAGAAATATATAGAAAAAATAAATAAGAGAATAGATTAATGTTTGAATAATTTGTCTATAAAGTATTTTTTATTTTAAATATTTAATGCGTACCAAAACTATTGAAATGATTTTGCTAGATGAGAGAGTGAACATGATAATGTTGTATATGTTTTTCATTTGTTTTTAATGGTTATATTGATTATTTATAACTTACTATGATGTTTTCATATATATTCAAATATATAAGCCACACTCAAACGTATTTTTGATAACAAAGTTGACACATTGTTGGGAGAAAGATTATCTTATTTTATTGAAAAATTATTGGATGCAAAAAATAATCATAATAAGTTCAAACAACCAAATATAAGCACAAAGTTAATTTAATGGTAGCACAAAAGTTAAAGTTATGAAAATCGAATCGGCGGTTTAACCTAAAACATTAAAAAAATTAGATTTTTTCTACTCGATTTTTTTTTTAAATATTTTTTGTTAATTTTTAAAGGTATAATATTTTTTGTTAATTTTTAAAGGTATAATATTTTTTTTTTCATTTATCTAAAATCATTATTTTTAAACAATATAATTTTATCTCACTTCCATTATCTTTCATTTTCATTCTCTATTATATTTTGTATATCTAATCTTCATTATAATTTCTATCAACAATAATAACGATTTTTATTATAATTATAATTATTATTTTTTATCTCATAAAAAGTTTATAATTATCAATAAATTTATTTTATATTTAATATATTATTATATTAATAAAAACATATAAAAATATTATTTTATAAAATTCAATACATCTCCGTAAGAGGTTTAAACCCTAAACCATAATTTATTTCTGGATATTTAAGAATCATTCTCATTTGGTTTCTTTTAAGTTGTGGTTCAAAGTCTTTTATCAAATAAAAAAATATAATATATATTTTTCTTTTTTTAATAAATTTTATTTTATTTTTCTATTTTATACCAATATATATATAATTAATTAAAGATAAGATAAAACATAAGAACATAAATAATAAAAGAATAATTTTTTTTTTTAAATTTAAAAATATTTTTTTTTATAAATTTGACAATTAAATATTTTAAAAAATATGATGAATAGAAACCAAGAGATTATTTATATATTGTGATTTTACTATTAATATGTTTTGACGTTATTAGTTTGCTTTAATGCAAATGTGGTTCATCATGTTGTATATTCAAGTGCTTAAACTTTTTTTCTACATTTTACATAAATAAGTTTTAGTGTTAAATACAAATAAATATTATTATTTTAATTCAATAGATTATTAATTGTAAAAAATTATTATAGATCTAATTCATTTTAAAATCGATTTAGAATATGAAATTTACATATTATTTATATATTATAATTTAGTTTATATTTAGTTAAGATAGGATTTTCAGGATTTCCGAATATAGTAACTTGTATAATATTTTTTTAGAATAAGTGCATGTATAGAAAACTCTTATTCAAGTGGTTTTATTATAATAATTTTACTACTATGTAAATTAAAATTATTTTATATGAAATACACGTATTGTTTAAAAGTAAATGGTTTGAATGGGCAAATGATCTCGACCAACATTTCAATTACTCTATTACACTACAATTAACATAAACAAATGATTTACTAAAAGATTAAAATAAATAGAATAACCGGTGAGAATGATAAATGTGTTAATTGGTTACAAGATTGAACCCTTGTACAAAATGAAAAGGCAGAGTTGCTTGTGCTCGTAACTAATCGTGTGTTGTTAAAATCATTGAATATTATGTTTGTTTGTTATTTGTGAAAAGGAGGTAGTTATTTGAATTTGATGAAAGGAAAAGATTGGTTAATTGAGTAGAAAGAGAGCCCGTGGTTTTGAAGTTTGGTGTAATTTAGAAAGGTTATAATTAATGATTTGCTAAATAGAAGGGAATTAAAAGTAATAGGAGGCATTGGTCTCCTCAAAATTTTGCGAGCCAATGGTAAGGAATCCAAAACAAAGGAGGCTTTATAAAGGGTTTGAAGAATTAAGAAAGAATAAGAATAAGAATTGTTTAGGCTTAGAGGGAGAGGAAAATCAAGTAAAAGAACTTGATTCATTCTCCCAATCAAATAGTGAAGATGGGAAACTGTGGTAGCAATCCCAAGACCAATGAGGGTGCTGACGAAATGCCTAAGCCTGTCATGGAAGACCTCCACACTCAAACAAACGTTGATTCCACAGACACCGAGAATAAGTCCCTCAAATCCTTGCTCGACCAGGTAATCTTCTATTTTTCGTAACTTTTAAATCATAATTCATCTTCATTTTTCATCTTTATTTTTTATCTTTATTTAATTAATTAAATAAAATAAAATTTATATTTATATATAAATTTGATTTTATTTTTAATTAATATAAAATTTTTAATCTACTTTAGTATTAACATATTCTAATTTAAATATCACTTATTATTAACATATTCTAATTTAAATATCACTTATTCAATAATAATATGATATTAAATGATTCAATAGACGTAATAAATTTATTAATATAAAAGTTGATTCAATAAATCTAACAAAACTTATTAAAAAAGTTTTAAATTTAATTTATTTTCTTAAATTTAATTTATTATTATAAAATTTTATAATAAAAAAAATACCAACAGATTACAATTTTAAAAAAATTATATATATATATATATATTATATTATATAAGTATTATAAATATAATTAGGTTAAAATTACGAATTTTTTATTATATAATTTAATGTTGATTGAAAAGATAATATGTTACCTAAAAAATTAACAATAAAAATAATGATACAAGAAAATTAGAAAATAATAAGAAAAAATTATTTAAAAAAATATAAATTAGAGGTTTACTTTAATAGTTAAAAGTAAATGTACAATGTTAATTTTTACGATACAAATTGTGAAGGTAAAAATTTAATCTCGATAGGAGAGTAACACTAATATCATATTAAAGATTGCACTTAAAGTTTGTGTTGGAGATATTCTGTTTATTTTAAAAAAATTACTTTACAAGCTTAATTTATTATGAATTAGAGAAATTACAAAACATTTCTTTTAGTTTTAAGAAAAGTCACCGACTATGAAAAAATTAATACACTTTATTAAATAATTGAATACTTTTTCTCATGAGTGATACATTTTTATTTTTTTTCTTCACAACAATGTAGTTGTCTACCCTTTTAGTTTTTAATAATATAAACAAATGATATCATTTGGTTATCCACCCTTCGCAACAAATCATATCTTTGTTTCTAATTAGTGATTATATTTTTGGAAGTTTGCGTGATGATAGGTTATTTGTATAGTTTTCCAATAAATAATTATAAAAATAAAAAATGTCACTCTTTTTCTAGCTTATTCTTGTTTTTATTTGTATAAAATAACTTAAAAAAAACAAATTGTTGATTATTCTTCTATTATAAGTATTAAAAATAAATTAATATTTTTATAATTATTGATGAAAATAAAAATATTTTCTCAAGCTAAACGTGTTTTATTTTTTTATAATAAAGAAAAACGACTTATTATTGTATGAATGGGACACTAATAATTTACTCCTTAAAATACTGAAATATTTTCTTAAATCGATTTTATGAAATTGAATTACATTTAAAGTCCACTTTTATGAAGATATTAGAGTCTATTATAATAAAGTTGTTGGTCATATCACATCACATACCATTCCTCATTCACGTCCTAAAATTGTTTTGTCACAATTGTCTAGTCTCACTTTTGAACTAATGAAATCTCGAAATAAAAGGAGTGTGTTTAAGATTTCACATCACCTAGAAATATGCTAAATTAATATATATAAAATGGAAGTAAACTTTACTTCATAAATCAGATTTATGAGATTGAGATAAGTTCAAGTAAACATATAAAATTTTTATAATTAATTTTATTGTTAAAAGTTTTGTAATACTACTTTATTATTAAAATATAACTTTCATAGTTAAACAAATTTTGTTATTAAATCATGATATTAGAATTTGAATGTTTAATACACTGCCCAATTAAATAAAAAATTTCATTCTTTTTCAATCACAAAATTGACATTGAATTACCAAATTAATGATTTAGACTATTAATAACTGTGAGGTTGTATTGGCAGAAAGTAGAAGATGAACCGAAGAAAGAGGAAGTAAAGGCTGCAGAACCTAAAACTGAGGTGGTGAAGGTTGAAGAAGAGAAGACCAAAGCAGAAGAAGAAGCAAAGACTAAGGCTTAAAGATAAAAAATAATTTGCATGCTCCAATTACATTTTATACAATTTTCTTGTTTTTCTGTTATCCAAATTCACTATTTGGATTTTGGCTTCTCCGTTTAATATGTGCTTCTATAAATTTTCTCAAAAATATATTTACCTTTTACATCCTATTATTGCTATAAATTATTTTTCCAGTTAAAATATATCAAAAATAGATTACTTAAAATAAAATGTTGACCCAAAAGTATACAAATTAAATAAATATTTACTAAAGTGACTAATATATTACTATCATAATGAAAAATGGATCGACTTTAATCGATTTCTCTATTCTTTAATCCTAACATTTTCTGCTTTGCTGCTTTCAGAATCCGTTTGTTCCTAAGCGATTCGTCAATCTTTTTTCTTTTTCTTGTTTGTTTAATTCTCTTTTTAATTAATTTTTTTTGATAAATTATTTTTATCCACAACTTTAATTGTAATAAATCAGAAACAAGAGTTCACACGGAATAAAATGAAAATTACAAAAACAATATGAAATTATATATTATATTAAAATTAATGTTGTCATGACTAAGAATATATATATATATATATATATATATATATATATATATATATATTAAAGGAAATAGAAAATGAGATTAAAATTAATGTTATTGACTTGAGCTTATGTTTTCGATGATATTTGTTTATGATAACTTTCACATATCTATTTATTCCATTACATATAATAGAATATCATTTTTTTAATGTTTTTTTTGTTTTTTATTATTTTTTTAATGTTTTTTTTCTTCTCTTTGTCCCTATTTTTTTCATTCATGTTGCTCTAACTCGGTGGTTATAAATATTTTTTTTTACTATTGTAGATGATTTTAGTATATTTATTTAAATTTTTTTAATAAAAAATAAGTCTCAAACAATAAATGCTTTAAGTAGTTTTATCACTCTCATCCATAACCGATTTAATGTTAAATTCAAAATTATTAGATTCAACAATGGCAACAAAATTTATCTGTAGCAATCTATATAATAGTCATGGTATAATTTATCAAACTTCATATATCATATATTGAAACACTACAATTTTGTGGTTGAGAGAAAACATCAACATATCTTGAATATTGTCTTGTAATATGTACTTACACGAATAGTACTTTATATGAGGCGAATACTATTCGGAGATATATTTCTGATGTTGGTCTTTGATCTTCGTCCTTGGATGTTGAACCGAATAGTGGGGGTACCTACGAAGACACTTCGACGCTCAAGTCAGTAAGAGTTAAGGCAGTGTTAAGCAGGAGATATAGGATAAGGAGTATTGAGAAAGTGAGATTAAAATTGGATGCCTCATACTTGGAGCGAGACCTTATATTTATAATAAAGAGTAGTAACAGTAACAGATTATCTGGGTGAATCTTACCGACACCGAGATTCTCGGGATTCTGTAATAAAGAATCGTAACAGATTTTGTTATTAATAAAGAATCATAACAGATTACCTGGGTGAGTCTTAACGACACCAAAATTCTCGGGATTCTGTTACAAGGACTTCGGGACCAGGCCCAAGCCGCTATCTTATCGGCCCTGTTGAGGACCGAGAACTAGTCGGTTAGGATACAACATGTTCTCGGGTAAGGGTTCCTTATTCGATACACAACCTTTTATTTCAATCTATGTTATCTACTGTATATTGGTCTTATATTGTCTCTCATGCAATAGATATAATAAATAGAATTCCCTTTTCTATTATAAATCATAAAACTCCTTAAGAATTGATTTTTAAACATATACCAAACTTATCATATTTAAAGATTTTTTGTTCTCTTTATTTTGCCTCTTCCATTGAAAGAAATACAACTAAATTTGACTCAAGAGGTAGAAAAGTATATTTCTTGAATTTAAAACTAGAACCAAAGGTTATATGGTACTTGACATTGTTACAAGAGAGATATTTGTTTCAAAGAATGTATGCTTCTATAAGAATGTTTTTCCTTTTAGAGATGAATCTGATAACAATGTTGAAGAAAGGCATCAACATGATAGTTTTAACCATTGGGTTGAAACTCTTATTCAATATGATATTGATGAGACACAAGCTGAAAGCCAAGAGAGTCATATACTAGAAGAAAATCATATGTAAGAAAAGTAGAATAATAATACCAGAAGATCAACACGGATTAAGTGTGGTCCTGCCTTTTTGAAGGATTATCACCATGAGATTAATAATTGTGTTAACTCTGAATTTAACATCAAGAATAATAAGATATTTTATCCCATATCTTCTTATGTGAATTACAAGAAACTTTCCACAAAGCAGAAGCGTTTCACTTTGACTATCTCTACTAATGATGAACCAAAAAGTTATAATGAAGAAATGAAAGAAGAGATAAAAGCTCCGATTTTCCTCAAGGGAAGAAACTTATTGGTTATCGATGAGTGTACAAAGTCAAACATAAAGCAGATGACAACATTGAGAGGTATAAGACACGCTTGGTAGCAAAGGGTTATACCTAGCTTGAAGGTATTGACTACCTGGATACATTTTCACCAGTGGCAAAGATAACCAATGTAAGATTGCTTCTAGCCATTGCCTCCAATCAGAACTAGAATCTGCATCAGCTAGATGTTAATAATGTTTTCCTCCATGGAGAGTTAAATTAAGAAGTCTACATGGCTCTTCCACCTGAAATCTCTACTGATAAACCAAATCAGGTATGTAAGTTGTTAAAATCCTTGTTTGGTTTGAAGTAGGCCAATAGACAGTGGTTTGCAAAAAAAGCTTTGACACTTAGGGAAATTGACTTCGTTCAATCTACTTTTGATCACTCACTTTTCACAAATAAAACCAATAAATCATTCATAGCCTTGTTGTTATATGTGGATGACATCTCTTAACTAGAAACTCACGATTAGATATTTAGGAAATAACCAAGTTTCTTGATGATATATTCAGAGTCAAGGACCTAGGAGAATTGAAATTATTTCTAGGGTTTGAAGTATTTAGATCCCATGAAGGTATACATGTCCATAAGAAAAAATATGCACTTGATATGTTAGCTAAATATGGTCTCCTAGCAACTAAACTTTCTTGCACTCCCATGATGCAAGATACTAAGCCTTTGTTCGAACCGGCCACCCCTATGGAAAATATTACAATATACCAACGTATCATTGGAAAACTTATTACTTAACTAACACTTGCCCCGATATCTGTTTTGTTGTCCAATTCTTAAGTCAGTTTATGCAAGTTCCAACTATTCAACATTATCAAGCTGCTCTACATATACTAAAGTATATCAAATGAGCTCCTGCATAAGGATTATTTCTTCAGAAGCATAATACAGAACACTGACAGCCACTATATGTGAAATCTAATGACTCAACTAGGTAATAGAAGACCTCAACGTTCAATTAATCACTCCTCCATCTTTATATTGCGACAATCAATTTACAAGATACATTGCATCCAATCCTATCTTCCACGAGAGAATGAAACATATAGGAATCAACTATCAGATCCTACGAGAGAAATTCAAAGCTAATATTTTTCAACTACTTCCCATTTTATCAAAGTAACAGTTAGCCGACGTTTTCACCAAATCTATGAGCAATGAAGGTTTCAAGTTTAGTATATCCAAGCTTAGTGTGTTAGATACTTTTTGTTATTATATTATATCTAGTAGATATTTTTGTTATTATATTATATCTAGCAAATATTTGTGGTCCGTTTTCTGAAACCAATTATCTTTTAATTTTTTGGTTTTTTTTTTTCCGTTATGTGGTTATGAACTCTGTGATGGCCAGAGCTCTATAAATACCACATATGCTCTGAGGTTTAAGGTCACCAAATTTGCTCTTTTCTACAGTATTCCATACCATCAGGTCTAGAGAGTTAGGGTTCAGAATCGACGCTTAGAGAAATTCATCTAGAGCAATGGCTGGAGGTTGGTTATGCTTTTTCGCTTCCGCTTCACTTTTAAAAGTTTTTCATTTGGTATCAGAGCATGGTTTATCTCTACCTTGCTCTGGATTTATTTTTATAAAGTATGTATCTTTCATAAGTTGTTTTGTAAAAGAAATTTATAAAGTATGCTTTTTTTTCATATTGTTTTGTAAAAAATTTATATATTCATGTTCAATTTGAAATCAATTTTCGTATGAGTACTGAAATTTGATTTATTATGCAATTTTCCCCAAATATTGGCACTTTAATTACATACATGGGTGTAATTTTGGTATTTAATCGAAACAATATTATGGCGTTACTGGAAATGCGTTTTCCCAATTTCTGGTTTCCGCATTGTGATTTTCAGTTTTGGAATTAAAATGTTTTGGGTCATATGGCATTTTTCGAATTAAAATGTTTTGGGATTTTGTTTTTGGAATCAAAATGTTTTGGGCCATATAGAATTTTTGAAATCAAAATATTTTGGGCCATATGAGATTTTGTTTTTGGAATTAAAAATGTTTTGAGCCATATAGGATTTTTGGAATAAAAATGTTTTGGGCCATATGAGATTTTGTTTTTATAATTAAAATGTTTTGGGCCATATAGGATTTTTGGAATCAAAATATTTTGGGCCATATGGGATTTTGTTTTTGGAATTAAAATGTCTTGAGTCATATAGGATTTTTGGAATCAAAATATTTTGGGCCATATGAGATTTTGTTTTTGGAATTAAAATGTTTTGGGCCATATAGGATTTTTGAAATCAAAATGTTTTGGGCCATATGGGATTTTGATTTTGGAATTAAAAATGTTTTGAGCCATATAGGATTTTTGGAATCAAAATGTTTTAGGCCATATGAGATTTTGTTTTTGTAATTAAAATTTTTGGGCCATATAGGATTTTTGGAATCAAAATATTTTGGGCCATATGGGATTTTGTTTTTGGAATTAAAATGTCTTGAACCATATAGGATTTTTGGAATCAAAATATTTTGGGCCATATGAGATTT
>BDMB01000070.1:732276-931909 GCA_016859785.1 Macrotyloma uniflorum | reverse complement strand
TAAAATGTTTTGGGCCATATAGGATTTTTGGAATCAAAATATTTTGGGCCATATGGGATTTTTTTTTTGGAACTAAAATGTTTTGAGCCATATAGGATTTTTGGAATCAAAATGTTTTGGGCCATATGAAATTTTGTTTTTGTAATTAAAATGTTTTGGGTCATATGGGATTTTGTTTTTGGAATTAAATTGTTTTGGTCTTTCGTTGGATTTGCAATTTAGGCTTTATGCAATTTTTGGTTTTTCTCAATAATTGAACCGAGCTATGTGGGGTGTTTAGATTTAGATTCCCAAAATATTAACCACTCTACAATATAGATATCATGGGATATATTTAGTTATTTATATTTTTTAATATACAGTTTTAAAAATATTATTTGATTGTTTGCTTTATCAAGAATATTAAATGTAAATATTTGGTTCTTTTAATGTTTGGTGGAAGATATAATTTTGATAAATTAGAGAGTAGCCACATCATCTTTAATTTCTTATATCATATTATAAGCATTAATTGTAATTAATTACATGTAATATGATAAAATGTACCCACAGGAATTATTATATTTGTGTGATTAATTAGGATAAAATATTGGATTATATTTCTTAATTTACTCATTGGGATTGAGAAAAGGGAACATAGTCTAATAGTTTTGCCATAAAGTGATGAGTCAAATTTGAATAGAACTTTAGCCCATAGGCACGTTTTATGTCATTAGATTCATCAAGGCATATTTTACATTGGTAAAACGACATTTGTCATAAAGTTATGAATCTAAAAGTCTGGTTGTGTTGTTCTGCTTCTAGATATGCTAGAATAGTGTTGGATTATTGGATAAGTGTGATAGTGCATGTCTAGGAAAGCTCTGACTAGGAAATACTTGGTATTTAAGCGTGTCCACTAGTGACCCACCTCTCTTTTCTAGGAACTTACCTAGTGTACTGGTTCACGGTTTACTGTTGTTGTTCCAATAGACAATACTATTCATAGTGAGGAACTTAGTCTAATAGATTTGTCATAAAGTTACATGAGTCTAAATTGAATAGAACTTTAGTCCACAGACAAGTTTTATGTCATTAGATTCACCAAGGCATATTTTACATTGGTAAAACTGTGACAACATTTGTCATAAAGTTATGAGTCTAAATTGAATAGAACTTTAGTCTACAGGCAAGTTTTATGTCATTGGATTCATCAAGGCATATTTTACATTGGTAAAATATGACATTCAGCATATAGTATGAGTCTAAATTGACTAGAACTTTAGCCCACAGGCAAGTTTTATGTCATTAGATTCATCAAGGCATGTTTTATATTGGTAACACATGAAATTCATTATAGTCTCAATTTGTGATAGTGAACATGTATTTTTGCAGTTTCACAATCTGTGAATTTTTCTGATATCAAGTGTGGTGTTCCCGAATTAAGAGAAAATAATTATAAGAAAATATCTAAGTGTTTCGTCTATAAGAGGAAAGGGGCACATGAAGAAGAATTGTGCAAAAAATTTAAGAATTGGCAAGAGAAGAAAGGATATGCAAAACTTGAAGAAACCAATGAGAAGTGAACAATACCTTTATTCAAGAAGTAGGATGAGTTCACATGTGGGGACGTGCATATTGATTTTGAGTAGTGATTTTTGTTTTGTGTTCGAAAAATACCTTTATGTTTCTAAATTTTTTTAAGGATTTGATTTCAAATTTGTACCTTTGAGATTTTCTTTTCATTTTATTAATTTTGGTTTTGCCTTTTGAATAAATCAAGGTTGTTGATTTTGGTCAATTACGAAATTGTTTTTCCTCCATTTACAAAATGAAATCACTCATAATTCCATGCATGTTTGTGTTATGAATGAGGATACTTCATCACCTTTATAGATGATTACTCACAATATATGTACCTTTACTTGCTTCGTTCTAAGGATAGAGTTACAATACGTAAAACGAATTTTGATCTGACATAGGTGGAGAGTATTATGGTAGATACACAAAGAGTGGAAAGACACCTGGTTCATTTGTGAAATTTCCTCAAGAGCATGTGATTGTTGCCCAACGGCTGTGTATATAATAAATCGAGCTCCAACTGAGGTTATTAAAATATTGAAAATCGAGTTTACCACAAGAGAAGAAACTAGACCCTAGGACTATTAGTGGGCATTTCATTAGATGTGCTGAAAAAAATCCAAAGGGTATAGATTCTATAGTCCATCTCATAGCACTAGAATTGTGAAATCAAGAAATGTAAGATTTCTTATAAATGACTTGATTAGTGGGAGTGATTCTATTCAAGATATTAACAAAGTTTTAGAGAGGTTTATTATGAAAGTGATTTTGAGCGGGAACACATGAAGAATACTCTATATGCTTCAACTGTTGAAAGTCTTAGGTCTGTATCAGACCAGACATTGCATTTGTAGTTGAAGTTTTGGGAAGATATCAGAATAATTCAAGTATTGACTACTGGAAAACTGCAAAGAAGGTAGTAGATACCTTCAAGAAATAAAGGATTCCATGCTCATATGTAGACAGACTAATAAATTTGGAAGTAGTAGACTACTACTACTTCCACTATAGAGGCTGAGTTCGTTTCTTGTTTTGAGACTACTGGTATGGTTGAAGAGTTTTATATTTGGGATTAATTGTTAAGCCATTAAGATACATTGTGACAACTCTGTTGCGATACTTATGGCTAAGAATAATAAGATTGAAAGTCGAATTAAGTAAAAGAAAGTGGTCATTGAGCACGTTAGCATTGAGTTGTTGATTGTCGATCCTATAAGGCATGCTACTAAATCATTTTAAGGACCATGTAGCACATATGGGACTTAGTTTCATTATGTGATTTGTAAAACTCTTATTCAATTTGATGATTTCTCATTTAGTTGTGCACATATTTGTTTAACTTGAGAAATATCATTTAGTTTGACCAGAATACACATAAGGTTTATTTATTAAGTTATGAGCTTTTGATAAGAGGCTTTATGTATTGTGATACATGAGAGATAGTACTCGTTATTAGAGGACCTGTCACTATGATTCGTATATTTAGTTTTTTTTTAGATTGATATTGGAATAATTGGACCAAGTGGGAGAATGTTAGATATTTTTTATTATTATATTTTATGTAGCAGATATTTTTGTTATTATATTATATCTAGCAAATATTTGTGGTTCATTTTTTGAAGCCAATTATCTTTTAGTTTTTCGATTTTTTTTCCGTTATGTGGTTATGAACTCTGTGATGACCAGAACTCTATAAATACCACATATGCTTTGAGCAGGGGCGAAGCCAGGAATTTTAGGTGGAGGGGGCCGGACCGGGTCGAATCGGGTCGGACCGGGTCGGGTCGGACCGAGTCAAAGTAATTAAAAAAATTAATATATATTCATTAAAATTAATTATCACGTAAAAATAAATATAATAAATAAAATTATTAATAAATTATAAATCATTTACATATATTTAAAATCAACATAAATAATTATATATAAAATCAAATATATATCTGGGACATTTAATTTTTTAATTGTACTCAACGATGTTTCATGTTATAAAAATCATCAATTACTACATCTGTATTGAACTTTGTAACAATCTCCTTTTCAATGTAAATAATCATGCAATATACGAGGGGGAACGGAACAGGGGAGCCAGGGGATATATTTTTCATAATTTAATTATAATTTTATATAATAATAAAAAAAAATCCAAAATGTTGGGGGAAGGGGGCGTGGCCCCCCCTAGTCCCCCTGACTTTGAGGTTTAAGGTCACTAAATCTGTTCTCTTTTATAGTATTCCATACCATCAGATCTAGAGAAGTAGGATTCGGAACCGACGCTTAGAAAAATTCATCTAGAACAATAACTGGAGATTAGTTATGTTTTTTCGCTTCCCCTTCACATTTAAAAGTTTTTATAGTGTTGTTGAGATTCAGAGTCCAGTTTGAGGGCTGTTAACTTTCACATATTTATTTATTCTCTTATTTTTGTTTTCTGTTATTTTTTTCTTTCTTTCTCTTTCCTGCATCTTGTATATATGCTTTCGGTTTCCTCTCTTCGATTAATCGAATGAATATATAGTTATAAAATGTATGAGAATGTGCCTTTGTTCGTCCCAGTTTTTTTTGTCCATATTATTGGAGTTCGCGTTCCTGTACATGAATGCATAACACTGTGATCCTCGGTTTGAAGGGAGAAAAATGCAAGGAATCTTAGTAGTTTCTGAAATAACTTGTTTAGTTATCTCTTCATATGATTATATTGTTGAAAAAAATTAATAATAATAAAAAGTAGAATGAGAATACAAAAACATTTAAGTACAACTTGATTTATTTATTTGTGGCTAATAAGTTATCTCGTACGCAATTTGGTGTGTATGGGACAACCTTTTTGTATTTTTATATATTCTATTGAATTCATGACATAAATATTGATCCAGTATAAAAGATACTAACAAAAAAAAAAAAAAAACTAAGAAACCACATAACAAGTAGCCCAATTCAAAGTTTATATTCAATCAAATGAATAGGAAAAAAAAGATTGAGAAGAAAAAAAAAATAAAGCACGTGTCCACCTAAGATCTCGAATACAATTACAACTACCAACAAATGTTTCCTTACTACAAAGCACGTGGCCAATCTCTCTTAAAATCACAAAGGGTTTTTAAATAGAACATTATACTTTGAAGGATTGTGAAGAAAAAAAAGAGGAACTTTTGGAAAGAAGTTAAAAAAACGAAATTGTTTCAAAAGTGGAACAAACATATATTCATCATATCCGATATATATTTTGTTTTTTATTTTTTCGATAATATTATTATTAACAGTTTGGGGTTCATAAATAAAATTTTTTATTATTATTGTTTTTTTTTTTTTAATTAATTCATCATAATTGTGAATTAGTGTTGGAATTCTATGGTAATTGATGGTAATTGAACCAAGTTTCTTATTAGTCATGTTAGATAAAATTTCATATTAATTAAAAATGAGATCAAATTATAATATATAAGTAAGGTGTAAACTTTATCTTTTAAATCGATTTTAAGAGTGAGTTAGATCCATAATTTCTACAATAACTTATCAGGATATGGTAGCATTGTTGTAACTGTCTGATTGTTCAGAGTTTTAGGGGCAATTTTCATAAACTTTTTATAAACTGTTTTGAAGTTAATGCTACCTCACATAGCTCAAAAATCACACCAAACTAAAATCTACTTTTTATAATTATTATAAACTGTTTTGAAGTTAGTACTACCTCACATAGTGATACAATTTTAACAATATAATGGGCAAATAAATCGTAAGTGCATATCTTGTGTGCTTATACTATTTTTACTTTTTACCCAATTAAAATGAAAATTTTGCTTCAATAGCATATGCAATAGAAGTTAACATTAAAGGTTGATGCCAATTATCGACATAAAACGCCAAATTTAAGCTTTTAGGTCAAGCTCTGAGAAGGAAGACACATGCATACCAAGCTTAAGCTTTTCTTTAGTAAACATAAGTATTTATTGAAAGAAATATCTATGCCAAATAAAATAAAAAAGTAAAAAAAAAAAAACTTTGTGAATTTCATGCAACACCATTTCACGACATTATAATAAGTTATCATGACATAAGATTCAAAATTCTATGAATAATATGAAGTAGAAGCTTCCATGAAAGGATGAACCTGTTCTCTTTGCACAATAGCTTCGGATGCCTTTACCCTAACCTATGTTTTGTACTTTAATTCTTGTTTCAATTTCTTATGTTTGAACTTGTAGGCCAATATTTATGCTTATTTCGTTCATTTAAATTGTTTGATTTTTATGATAAATTGTTCGAGTTTGATAGAAACTATTCCAAGTTGTTTGATTTTTATGTGAGTGTTTAAATTATTTTTGTCTTTATGATACTTGATTATTAATGAAAAATATGTTTTTAATTAAGTAATTTTTTTCTAATATTTATATGTTTTGTACTAATTATTAAAATTTATTTGCAAGTTGTTAAGAAGGCTGTCAAGAAGAACTCGTATGAATCTACTTGATTGAGTAATGACTTCATTTCACTCAACATGTTTCTAATCATTTTTATCAATAGAGACAACAATACTTGTTATTATAGTGATAAAGGAATTAAAAGATACAATAGTGAAATTAAATATTGAACTTTTACTTAAAAAGAAAAAAGACATTCGATATTTATATACAACATCATGATAAACAAACATAGTATGTATTATGAGATCTCCATAAAAATTCTAAACACAATTTTCGTGACAATGATCACGATAATTATATTAATAATCATGACATACCTTAATAATAAATTACTTTATTCTAAATTTTTAAGATTTATTATTATTTTTATTTTATTTTATTGAATTGCTAACTTGTTATTACCAAATTTTCAATACATAATCTTATTGTATATTAAAATTTAGTATTGATAAAATATCATGAGTTATGAGCTATGTAGTATGAAATATTTTTTAATCAAAATTTTTAGATGTAAAAAATATATAATTAGTAAAGAGAATAAGGGAAAAGTTCATTAATTTTTTATTTAGTAAATTTAACTTTTTTTTAAATAATTGTGTTAGTGAATGAAATTGCGACCACATATTTAGTTTAAAATAATTGGTTGAAAAAAAAATTTCAATGACATAAATTGTTATTACAATTTTTTTATTAAATTAGACTTATCATATTAATCTAACTATCAACTAATCCGTTGTTAAATTGGTCTCCACATTAAACCATTTAATAATCAAATTAGAAATCATTTTAGATAATTCCTAACTAGTAACCATTAAAAAAAATGATTGCTAAAGAAAATAACGATCAAAATTTTTAAGATCAATTATTTTGATCTTTACTTTGATAGCTAAATGAAATAGTGACTAAAATTGATAATTTAGTGACCAATTTTAGTGGTCATTAAAAAAAAATTGTTTTAGTGAACATTGTGAAAATGAGATGTCAAAAAAACGATAGTGTAATATTCAAAAGGTATGGTAAGAATAAAGCTTACTGTGTCTAGTGAGGGAAATGAAAGGTAAAATTGGTTGGGCCAGATTTTCAAGGCAAGAAGATGTTATGAACATGGACTATATACAATATAGGTTCAGTTTGCTACAATTTGCTGATGATATAATTTTTTTTTTTGTGAGGCGACATACTAGAATGTTTTAATATTAAAAACTATTCTCAGATGTTTTGAGCTCTCTTCAGGGTTGAAAATTAATTTTGCCAAGAGTCGACTAGGTGGATTAGGAGTGGAAAGTAGAGTGTTGGAAGTGTTTACAGATATCCTGAATTGCACACAAATGAGAATTGCTTTCATGCATCTGGGAATTCAAATTGGGGGAAATCAACGACGTATACACTTTTGGGAACCTATTCTTGACAAGATTCAGAAGAAATTGGCAAAATGGAAAGGTAAAAATATATTTTTCAGTGGTGGTCGGGTATCTCTACTTAAAAATGTGTTGAATTCGGTACCTTTATTTTATTTGTCATTTTTCAAAATGCCTAGTACCATGATTAAGGAGGTAATGAAGATACAGAAAAGGTTCCTGTGGGGGTGGGGGAATGACGGGAGGAAAATCTATTAGGTGAAGTGGAATACAGTTTGTAAAGAAAGAAGCAAAGGGGGGTTCGGAATAACTGATATCAGGTGTTTTAATATTGCTCTTTTGGCTAAGTGGAGGTGACGACTTGAACATGAAAGTGGAGGGATATGGAAATAGGTAATGTTATCAAAATACGGGAGGTGGAGAGGTCTAGATGATTTGATAGGAGAAAATGATTGTTCTACTTGGTGGAGAGATCTAAGGAAAATTTGTGGGGCAAACGAAGTGGAAGGGAAATGGTTTCAAAATGAAATTGAATGGAAGGTGGGGAATGATAAGAAGATTAAGTTCTGGCATAACAAATGGGTAGAGGAAGAAACACTTAAATCCAAATTCCATAGGTTGTATCTTAACTCTATCAATCAGAATGAGATTATTGAGGAAATGAGTTGTTGGAAGGAAAGTGAATGAGAGTGGAATATGAGGTGGAGGAGAGAGTGGTTTCAGTGGGAAGAACTCCTATTGGAAAGATTAATAAACATTATAAATTCTAAGCAGCCAAAAGAGGGTGACGAAGATAAATGGCTATGGAAGAGTGGTGAGCTGGGAAGTTACTATGTACATTCTACATATAATCTTATTTGGGAGAGTTTTCAACAGGACCAAGACTTGTAGGAGGAGGATAGAGAATTCTTCACAAGGCTATGGAAGATTAAAGCAATTCCTAAAGTAGTACATTTGGTTTGGAGAGCGGCAATTGGAGGAATAGCAACAAAGGACAACTTACAAAAAAGAGGAATCCAATTGGCAAATCTTAATTGTGCTTTATGTGGACTGCATAGTGAAAACGTTGAACATTTATTCTTTGAATGTAAGGTAGCTAGTGCTGTTTGGGATAAATGTTATTTATGGTTTGGAATAAATACATGTAGGGCAAGTAATCTAAAAAGACATTTACTTCAACATTGTTAGATGACTAGAAATAAAGATCTTATGAGTGTATGAAATATATTCTAGGTTGGAGTGGTGTGGTCTATTGGCCTACATAGAAATGATGTGCTATTTCGGAATGAAAAAGTAAGTGCAGATGAAATTTTTGGTTTAATTCAAGTCAGAACTTGATCATGGATCATTAATAGAGTAAACAATAATTTTGAGACTTTTGCTCAATGGTGTATAAATCCTTTATCTTGTGGAGGGTAGGTTAAGTAATTAGATAGTAATGGAAGAGATAATTATCTTATTAATTGCTGAATTTTCAACACATTTTTTTCCAATTATGTACTTGTAATTATTTTTTGTACTTCTAATATCAATTTTATTAATATATTTGTTTTTGCCGATAAAGAAAAAAAAGGTTGAACATGGATTATCAATATCACAATGAAATGGCATCCATCACAAAAGGGCAAGAGGTGAACAAGAGGGACTAGCAAGACAAAAATTACTATATTGTTCAATGAGTTCATCGCAGAGGCAAACCTATCAGATATTCCATTAATTTGTAAGAAATTTCTATGGTTTAAGCGAAACGGGAGAATGAAAAACAAATTTGAATAAGTTTTGATTTTTGAAGCATGGATAGACGAGTGGAAGGGACATGTATAAGAAGTATCTGATAGGAATTTTTCTTATCATCATTTGCTACTTCTGAAGAAAGCACAAATAGATTAGTGACCTAAACCATTCAAATTCTTGAACTTTTGGACGAAGGATAAAAGATTTATAATAGTAAGGAAGAATTGCCAGGACTTGACGTAAATGGATGAGAGATTATTTTCTAAATGACAAGTTTAAGATTAAAAATAGAGAATGATTCAGAAATATAAAGTTTAGCTATAGGGAGATAGAAATGGATATTAATAATAGAAAAAAATAATAACTTTAATTTCCATTAAAAATGAATTGAAATTAAAAAAAGTAATAATTTAAAATATAAACTTCATTCTATTGAAATTGATTGAATCAGTTTTATAAAAATAAATTAAATTTAAAATAAATAAATAAATTTTTGGATTAATATAATTTATCGAATTTATAATGAAAATGATAATAAAAAAAAGCAATGAATCATAAAGTAATATCATGAATTGTAGAAGTTATAGATAGATAGATAAGAACTCGGAATGTATATCTTGTAAGGTCAAGCAACAAGTCTTACAAGCCCTACTGCAATTATTGTCCTGGAAAAGTTGTTTTATTTGCCTTGTGTGCTTCTACCTTACCTAAACTACAGTAACTTGAAAAAGAAAGATAATGCGATCAAGGCTTCAAATTTGGATGGAGAAAAAATTTCTGTAGGGTCAGGAGAAACAGATTCTACATCATTATTCTTATCCATTATAACCCAATTTCGATTCTTGCTCTATATAAACAAATTGCTCTACATAAACAATGGCGTTAATTGATTAAAACGTGGTAAAGAGACGTGAGGTATAGTTTTTCTCCCTAAAGTTCATGAATTTCAGTTTTCAGTTTTGTACTTTCTTTTATTTTGATCTTTATATAGTCTAACATGTCTAATACGTTGATGGCATGAATTTCTATATTTTCAAACGAAGAATTAACTATTAAAAAATCGGACTCTATTAAAGATTAAATAACATTTAATTAAAAAAACATATATATTTTTAATATTAAAGTTTTTTAGAAAATAAAATCGTATTTTTTATATAATTAATTTTTATTATTTATAGTAAAAATTTTGGTAAAAATTTTACAATATTATATTATATTTTAATAACTATCAGTAATATTAGATTTAGATTCGTTCCATTATTTAAATAGGCATCTATTATTATTTTTTGAGTTATGATATGATTGTTATTTATAACTTTGGACTGATTTAAAATAGAAAAAGTTCCTTTTTCATTCTCAGATTTTGCAGTTCTAGTATATATAGCTAAAAACTATGATGAAAGTGAGTATAGAAAAAGAAAGAAAAGAAATATAAAATGAGTAAACAAAAAAAGAAATTGCTTGGATTAGAAAAACAAATGAAAATGAGAATATTATAAAATTATTTATTATTAATAATTTTATTTATTATTTTAATATTATTTCTTTTGATTATTATTATAGTAGAAAATAAAAGTTATTATTTCTTTCCACACTCAGCAACAAAACAGAATCTTAGAGAAGGAGGAAGTGCAGTAAAGATGTCACACAGGAGCATTTTTAAAGCAACTTAATTTCCTTTACCATTTTTATCCATCTATTTTATTTTACACACTTTAGGGGAACCAAAATACTATGAAACCAGCACCAGCACAAACACGAAGAAACACATTAGTACAAACATAGTCACAAAACAACCTAGCACAACAATCACCTATGGATAACACAGAGGCAATTTTTCTGTCCCACAGCAGAAGCTATACAGTAAGGTTTACACTTGCCATCTCGGAACCACACTTCACGCTTCTGCACAAGTTCATTCAGAAAATCATCAAGCTTTTCCATGGTGACATTTGGCATCACCACCACATGAGCAATGTTCCCTTCGCATGCCAACTGCCACTTATGCACAAACTCCTCATCATGTGGTCTCTCGAACACAACGGTGCTGCTCAGCTCGTTCAGCATCGCTCCAATGCCTGCATCCACAAGCCGACCTTTGAAGTAGTGTGCATTGCGCAAGCACTTCTGCACCTCTTTCTGAAAACCTCTGTACCCTTTCATGTTTAGACTGTACCAGAGGAATATGGGGGCGTGCCCGTTCCTGCTTCCCATGATCGTCGCGTCCCTTGAAGAAAGATATTCTACGTTCCTCGAAAGAGCCTTCACATGCTCCAATCGCGTTATCTGCACGCCACAGGGCATGGGGCACCCCACGAACTTGTGCCCAGAAACACTCACACTGCCTATAGGCTTCTTGAATGAAACTTTTGGAGCCTGAAATTTCAGGTGGGGAGAAAATCTTCAAGCCAATCAATAATTGAACACATCAGAATTGTAAAGAACGTCGCTTGATTTACATAACTACCGGAACAGTTCTAAATTTGATTTTTTTTTTTTCAAGCTCTCAGTGATACATATATCATTCGCAGTTCTTGTAAACATAAAAATCTGACATTGTCCACTGTAAAACTGTCTGGTTTAATACATTTTTAATATAGTGAACTAATATTTTAGTGGTTAACTTTTTCTTTTTGGTTAGTTTTAGTAGTTTTAATTTCTTTTGCATAGTCTCTGTTACTGTTTAGTGATAATGTAATATGTATCAGGTGAATTATTATTTTAACAGGTCATGTGATCTGTGATAGGTTTTTTATATGAATGCCACGTTATTGGTATAAAATAGTAACAGACATCATGTTCAAAAATTTTCAAAGTTGTTATGACTAGAATAAAAAATAACTAAAAGACTAGTATGGACTAAAACATATTCTCAAACTGAATTGACTATTGTAATAACTTAACCAGTTCGGTGAGCATTTATACAATCAATGACAGTTCAGAGAAAATGAAATTATTTGATGAACAAGCTTTAAAAGATGTGTGTTTTTAGCATGATGTATGTATGACTAAAATTTTATAATGGATAACATTGCATTAGAACCGAAATGGTGTTTGTTAAAGTGACATTCACTAACAACTATGAAAAAAAAAGTAAGGAAAAAGATTCTGAATTGTGTAAGAGAAGAGGATGATGAAACGAAAAATTGAACCTTAAAAGGTAACATTTCAGCACTTACACGTTTGACAAAAGGCAACATGAGACCAAACAGAGCCCCATCACAATGGATGTAGAACCTGTCATGTGAAAATCCTGCTTCACCAAGTTTCTTTATAACAAGATCAAGGTCATCAACGGCTCCTTTCACAGTTGTACCTGCAATGTTTGAGTGTGAGAGCCATAATCAGAAGGAGAGGAGAGGGCATAAGGGAGTGACAGAGGAGGAGAAACTTGCCTATGTTGACATTCACAATCGCTGGTTTGTCCTTGTGACAAAGAAGCTTGGCCAGGAAATCATCACAATCAATCTCACCAGAACAATGAGTGTCAATCTTCACACATTCCATTCTGTACATACGAGCAGCTTTGAAAACAGAATAATGTGACTCCTGTGAGGCATACAAAATCCCATCTGGAAGAACCTCTCTCCTGCAAAGTCATTTCACCACATTAGGCATATTAATTTCAACAACTACATACACAAAACTAGCTGAAACTAACCCAACAAGGATTCCATGGAGATTTCCTTCTGTGCCACAGTTTGTTATATAGCCCCAGTACTCATCTTTCTCCAATTCCCACAACCGCGCAAACCAGTCCAAAACACCAACCTCAAACTGCCTTGAGTGGACACCATAATTGCTTTCAATAAACGGATCTCCCAAGTTGTTGATGGAAAAGTGCTGAAGTTGAGAGAGTGCATCATAGTCAAAATCCAAATTATAGGGGTAACCTGTGATGGATTTTTCATAAAGATTAGTTAGTACATGAGATAAACCTATTACCTAACTAATTATGTTTATTGCAGAACAAAAACGTGCAAATATAGTATCAAACCTAAATGATAGTTGGTCCTTTCAGTCAGAGATTTTTTGTATTTAACCAACACACTTGCCATATAAGCTTCCCTTTCACCAGTAACCTCATCATCTATATCAGGCTCCGTGACTTCAAGGCACATGGTATGAATATTTCTTCCCAGGACAATCTTTCTCTCCCCATTTTCTGTACCATTCTGAGCCTCTCCCTTGCCAATGCCATTCTCTCCAACTACGAGTGGCACATAATCTGTTCTAAACGCCACGGAATTGAAATCCTGAGGCAACGGTTTCATTGTTCCATTAATGCTGGAATCAGAAGCAAAAACATCGACACTTCCAACCATCTTGCTATTTGCAGCACAAGAATTGTCTGACAGACAGAACACACAAGTGGGTTATCAACAAAGAGAAGAACCTAAGTGCAAACAGAATAAACCATGAACCTCAAACTAAAACTCAGCCATCACTATTTATCAAAGACTCTGCAATAAATCACGATTCCACAAAAGGAAATAAAACAAAGCTGATAAAAAAGAACGGTTGCTATGTTGGTCTACACATATCCATGTTATTCATTTCTATTTACTTTTTTAATACTTTTAACTTTAATTTTTAAACTTTTCCCGAAAATCAAACTAAAGAGACTGTTTCGACAAAAAGGAAACAACTTTATCAATGGGCCAAACATCACTCATTCAAGCTTCGAAACATTAACTGTCCCTTTTATTTTAAGATTGTATTTCATGTTAATTTTATTTGTCGTATTGAATCCATGTCATATAATTCTCAATTTTCCGCATTCTCATGTTCACATGGTTATCGTAAAGCATCAATGCAATAATATCTCACTTCTAGAAAAGGCAAAATCTCAAGCAGCTTTCATTCAAATAACCTCCACACTGAAACAAAATATAATTTTACCAAATAATGAAGTAAGCTAAGAAGGCTTGCTTCCGAAGCAGAAGAAAACAAAAGCAGTTTTGCCAGAGAAATAACTAATTCAACAACTCTCAAGCCAAAACTAAAGCAACACGATGAATTGCTTTGTTTCCGAGATACTACATATTCAAATGAAAGAAATTAAAAATCTTCAATGAAGGACGAAATACAGAAAAAACAAAAACTCATCCAAACTTACAGAAGACAGGCACGAACACAAAGAAAACAATATTAAGTAATAACAGCATCAAATCAAACATAAACAAAGCTAACGATAATTAAAAAATCTGAGTGTTTGAAGCATACAGGAGCAATCAAAGTTCGTAAAACTTATAACAAGTACAGAGCTTGAACAAGAGTTGGGTATGTAGAATATCAAGGGTAGGAAGCACCCATGAAGCAACTCTAGTGTGAACTACAAAAGCTAATTTTTTTTAGCTCAGAAGGACCTTCTGATGAAATGAGTGAAGAATCATAAAGAATGAAAGAGAAGGGTCGTGGTTAGTGAAGGGGCATGGCCCTCATTTATAATTGCCACATTTCATAGTTTTACATGCAAATTATTAAAATAATTCACACCAAATCACATTTACTGAGAAAAATATAACTTTTAATAGGTGTTATGATATGATAGGTAGAGAAAAAAAATATATTGTTGAGTAGATCTTTAAAAATAATGGCCATGTGTCATTCATTAATAATGATGAAGTTATCCTCATATCTTCTTCTGTTCACATTAGAGATGTTGTTTATACAATTAAGAGAAATAAAATAACATAATAAATTATGAAAATAAGAGAAAATTACATTTATATTCCTTAAAGTTATGTTAAATAATGTTAAGACTCACTCTTATTTTAAAATAGATGTTTACATCTCTTCATTTTTTTAATAAAATAATTTTTTTTTATTTCTTTAAAAGATGACGGTTTAGTTCTTAAAATTTGAAGTGATTCTAATTTTGGTTATCTGAATTTAAAAATATTTTTTTAATCTTTTAAAATTAAAAAATATAATTATAATTTCTAAATTGAAAATTTAAATAATTAAAATGAAAAATTTAAATTTATTTTTAATCAATCAAATTTATTATTTAGAAATTAAAACTACGAAAGAATAAAATAATGTTTTTTATTTAAGATAATAAAAAATATTTATTTCAAAATTTAAAATTTAAAAACATAATCAAACCTTAAAATATTCATCATAGTTAAACCTTAAAATGTCCATCTTCTTTATTATTTAATAAAACAAAATATAATAAAATGACATTAATCTTTTTTATATATTTAATAAAATAATATTAATCTTTCTTATTTTATTTAAAAATAGCATATTAATTAAAATAAAAAATTAAAGTTTTTAAATATGAAACTTCAATATTTTTTTATAAAAAATTGATTATTATAAATTAAAAATAACTAAAAAATTACATTGTCATTCAATTATAAATTTTCTTGTAAAACTACAATAAAAAATCATA
The DNA here is from genome assembly GCA_016859785.1 of Macrotyloma uniflorum. NCBI lineage: Eukaryota > Viridiplantae > Streptophyta > Magnoliopsida > Fabales > Fabaceae > Macrotyloma > Macrotyloma uniflorum. The sequence goes on along the minus strand of BDMB01000070.1, from coordinate 916,430 downwards.
ATTTTGAAAAATAAATAATTTAATATAAAATTAAACAAATAAATAGCTATAAAATATATCATTATATTTATTAATTTATTACTATATTTAAATATAATTTAATATAAGTATAAATATGTTGTAAAAAGGCAAGTACATAAACATAAATGAAATAAGGATTTTGAACATATTTTTTTTAACATGAAAAGAAATAAGGAATGTAAATGTGTATTTTTAAATTAGAAAAAAATATGAATATAATTTAAAAAAAAAAAAAACTCGAAGGGTTAATACAACTTTTCATACTTTAATAATTCAATTTTAAATTTTAAAACTTTAATTTTAATAAAAAATTAAGGAATGAAAATATATATATATATATATATTTTTTTTTTAAACTTAAAAAAAAAAATTATTTAGTATACTAATAAGAATTAAGCCTAATTTTTTTTTTCTTGAAAATGAAAGCATAAGATACTATTATATAAACCGTTAGATAAATATCATGTACAAGTCCAGCTGGCGTTCATGTGGAAGAGGTACAAGTCCTCCTCAATGTCTAATATTTAATTTTTTTTTAAATGTCTAATTTTTAATATATTAATATTCTATTATTTTTAAAAGGAAACTATATCATTTTAATTTTCACTAACTATTGTATCATCAATAACTTAATAAAAAAATTATAAATTTATATTATTTAATAAAATTATTTACATTTAAATATCTTTTAAAAAGTATATAATAAGTGATTTTATATAATGTATTAAATATTTATACAAAATAAGTTTTCAATTTATCAATGAGTTCGAAAATAAAATTATTGAACTGAAAGTTATCAATGGATATAATAAGGGATGAAATTTTAGATGGGTGAGTTTGGTCTCAAACGTAAAGCAATAAATGTTGTAATTTAAAATAAAGAAGGTTGTGTTACAAGAGATTTGGGTGAATAGAATAAAATATTTGTAGAATGTGTATAATATGTTGATATTAAAATATATTGTATAGTTGAATTCTTAAAAAACACGTTTCGATAAAGAAGATATTTTATAATATGAAAAAAAAGGTGTATCCAAATATGAAGGAGTGATGAGTAAAAAATGGTTGTTGGTTATGGACTGTATATACTTCACACGATCATGTTTGGTTTCGTACACGAGATGCCTCCAACGTGCGTGGGGCTACCCACGTGATTTTTCTGCTTACTGGAATCTTTTCCTAGGGTCCACTTAGATCTGTCATACTAGTATCTTTATGAGTAATATGTGAATATTTACTTTTTTCTTTTTTTTCAAATCATTTTGCATAATATTTTTAATCTCTTAATATATTATATTTCTGTTTAGTATACAGATTTTTATTAAAAATAATTTGTAATATGCTAAACACAAATTGTATTATTTTTTATCTTCAATCATTCAATTACAAATTTAACTTTTCTGTGTGCGTGGCTGGAAATCTAAAATCACCTATAAATAAAGTATATTAAATAATACAAATTCTATCTATCAATTAATTTTATAAAAATAAATTAAGTTTAAATTTTATTTTTAATATATATTTTTACTTTTCGTGGTTGTAAAATATGAAAGTGATAAAAAAAGTTCTTATACATGTTACTTTTTATTATTATGAAAAGAATGATAAAAAGAATAAGTAAAAAACAAGAATTTAAGAATTTATAATAAAAAATAAAGCTAACAAACTAATTAACTATTGAGGGTGTAAAATTGTAGGATTAAGAGATAGTAACATTTTCTTTAAGTTGGAAGACATAAGTTAAAAGATTCCATAGATAAGAGAAAAGAGAATGATGTAATAAGAAGAGGTTTGGTGAGGATGTTTGTGTCTGAAAAGAGAGTATTAAATGGATAGGAACTCTGCATAATGTATATAAATTTGAGTTACATTGTAAATACAGTTTCTTGCTTGGCATGTACACTCATGTTATTTGACTAAGTATAATCTGCACATATCTCACTCACGCAATCATATACAAAGCATTTGCTTTTTATTTCATTCTCTCATTGGCTGTCTCCGAACATTAACATGGGTTGTTAAAGTCTAATTATGAATTTCGTAACTTCTTCAATTTCTTTCAGGTCTATAAAATTTTCATAGGACAAACTAGTTGCTATATACTAAATCTTACAAATGACAAAGTTGTTAGACAATTTAAGTATTATAACATTCTCAATATTTTGGTCTTAATATTTTATTTTTTTAAACCTTAACTCTTAAAATTTTTTTTTTTTTAATTTTAATTAGTTAATATTAATAATTAATTTTAAAATTTAACTTATTCTCACACCATCAATTTAATAAATTGAGATTTGTATTATGTTATATTAAAACTTCTTAAATTCTAACGTTTATAAATGATTTAATAACGATTTAAAAATTTTATTAGAATAAATTTTAATATTATATTAATAATAAATTTTAAAGTTTAACTAATTCTTTTTAAATTAGTTTAATAAAATGAGATTTGTATTATTATTTTTTTATATATATATATATTAATTTTATTATACTTTTTAACGAAGATTTCTAAGCGTTAATCATAAAGTACTAATAGGACAATGGGATAAAGGTATGTAGAAGGCTCAAAGAGAGAAGTAGGTAGGGAATAACTATTTGAAGGGAGGATAAGGGAGATCAAATGTATTAGAGTTTTTTTAGAAAAATTTGGAAAATTTTAGGCATAAAAAAGTAAAAAGAAGGAAAACATATTTATTATATTGATTAAAATAAAAAAAGTAACCAATTTGGTAACTAATTTTTTTTTACTAAAATTCTAGTTATTAAATCAATTACTAATTTAGAAAAATTAATATAGTAATTATGATTTTTAGTTAATAAATTCGATCACTACTTTTGTTTTAGAGAATAGTTTTATATTTTGGCATTTTAAACACCTTGTATATGTTGTTAAATAAACTTTTAGATTCAAAGAGCTTAACATAAAATAAAAAAATAAATTAAATTATATAAATTGTAAAATTTATTTTATATTCATTTCTTTAAAATATAATGGTTAACTAATTAATTAATTTAATCTTATCAATATTTTTTTTAAGTATTTATAGAAAAAATTATCTAAATATCATATTAATATTTATATTTTATCCGTGTACATAGATTTTTTGGTCAAATTGAATATTTGTTTTTGTTGAAATAATTACTTTTTTAATATTGTATTGCTTGAGTTTATATCTTAATTACTTAAAGCATCAACACTCAAATTCAAAAGACAATTAAACTTTTCTTTCTAGTGTTTGGTTATGATTATTGTGGAGCTTGCACCTAAATTATTTTTCAAAATTAACTTATATTATAGAAATAATAAATATTATTAACATAAGAATATAAAAAGAAAAGATAAAAAAAAGAGAAATAAAATTTCTGATAATAACATATGAAAAAACTTTAAAAGATACCAAGAATTTAAATATAATAATATATTAATAATATAAAAACTAAATTACCCTTATCTAATAAATATATAATATTCTAACAAATATAATATTAATTTGCTTGAAAGTAAATATAATGAATAGAATCTCAATAGTTAGATAATACTTAGATGACAAAAATTTATTTAAAAATATGAATTACGTAATTATATATCTAGGAATACTAATTTATTCTAGAAAATATGTATACCATTTTTTGCTTACATTTATCAGGTTGATCTTTAGTGATAAATTAAAAAAAAAAAATTAAACAAATAATTTCGATAAAAAGGATGAATTTTTTTATTATTTATTTATAATTTTTTTTCTTTTTTTTTTCTTTTTTTTTTTTCTTTCTATATCATAGGAGTTGATATATACTTTCACATGTGCATAATCTATAGAAGGGGAGTTGATATACACTACTATAAAAAATCATGTATAATTAATGAAAAAATTTAGTCACTATCAGTAATTAAATTAGTAAACAATATATTTTTTTTATTTAGTGATTGATATAGTATCCGAATTTTTAATTATAAATAAATTAATCATTAAATCAATAACTATATTATTATATTTTTATTTTATTAATTTAATTAATATTAAATAATTTTTTCTAATTTTTTCCTTCTGCAACTTTTATAAGTTTCTCCATTTTCAAATTTATTAATTTATATTTATTATATATTTTATATAAAAAAAATATTTTTAATATAAAGTTTATACTTTAATTTATTTAAATTTTTTAACTCTAAAAATTTATATTAACAAAGTTTTTAAGAAAGATCAAAATTAACATTAATAAATTAACAAAAATAATTATTTAAAAAAAAATAAAGAATTGAATGTGGATTCAATTTAAACTAAAAAGACATAAAAAGAAAAAGAAAATAGAGTGTTTAAAATAGTTAAAAAAAAATTTCATATAATATTTATTCTTATAATTCATACTTAATATATTTTTATATTAAAAATTACATTTTTTTATTAGAATAATTTTTTATTTATTTTTCGGTTTATGAATGATACGAGTTTATTTTTTATATTTTCATTAAATTATATTTTTGGTAAATTCTTAAGTATCTATTCTTTAAATTATTCATATATTAATATGTATTTAAGAAGTAATAGATATTTTTTCTATACATAATTTAATTGAGTATTTTAGTTAATAAATATTGTAGATTCCTTGAAAATATTTAAAAAAAAAAAAAAACGTATTGGTATGTGTAGGAAACAATTTTTCACATAAGTTTTCATTTTTTCTAAATTGTTCCTTCCTAAATTTTCACTTCACGATGTTTTACATTTTCCTCCAAATTAAATGTAATTTCTTGTAATCTAACCCATATGTTACCTAACCTATATCTTCTCCAATCTTATGATAGAGTTCTTGGACAACCTTTGTGTGCCATTGTTCACCACTGAGATTGAACTTGAGTCAACTTTCATAACCTCAAACTCCTCGAACCTTGAGACCACCTTTACAACATCAAATCTTCGTTTTCTCTAACTTGGATTGTAATTTTCTCCTTATCAAACATCACATTCTCGTCTTTTTCGACAAGGTTTCCTTTGTGGAGAAATCTCCTTTCTCTTCTTTTATTTTTTTCATTATTTTTTTTCATTATATCATTCAACTTGTTTTAGGTCATTCAACATGGTTTTTTTTCTTCTTTCATCGATTTCAACATTTCATTTGATCCCTCAATATTTCAACATTTCATCGCTTCTCATCTCATGGATCATTCGACGTGATGATTATAACCTCAAACTACAATCTGAATCTTCCCTGAGCATTTTCAAGGTCATCATTGCCGCCCAAAATGAAACAAAAAAGGATAGGATCTAAACCAAAACTACTCTTGCCATCACCAAACCTCAAAAGCTTCGCCCAACGATCGATGCTACCACATCATTCCAAGGTAGAACAATGATTCTACGATTGAAACATCAAGGACTCCTAATTTGCACGCCTCATCAAGGTCCTTGTTGCCTCTAGAAGTGAGTCAGTAAAAAATTGTTAACGTTGTTACGAGTTGATTTCAATGATTACTGAGTCTGTTATTGTGAATGTTTTAAGTTACTTCAAGGAGAAGTTGTGAGGAGCTTATTTTGGAAGAAAAAGTTACAATGAATGGTTTTGTGTGTGATATGCCTTAAGCTAGCTTTGTTTTCTTTAATGGATTTCATTTTTTTTGAATTATGTGAATTTTGAGGTTCTGGTTATTGTTTGTGTAGACTAGAGTTGATTATAACCAAAGATGTTTTCTATGTGAATGGGAACCAACTTCCCAAGAGGCAACGTTAAAAGGTCTATTTGGCCTTAAAAGTTCCCAAGAGGCAATCTTAAAAGGTCTATTTTGTAATGTATTTTTTTTTTTTTAATTATTATTAGTAATTTAATTAAATTAGATAGATGGTTATTGGGTGGGCCTTAAGCCCATTGAGATTAGAGAAGGGAAAGCTATTTAAACCTAAATTTCCCTAAACCCTCTCATTTTTCAACTTTCAGATTTCCTCATCTCTCACCCTCTCCAAAAATTCTCTCTTCTTCCTTCAATTCTCCAAAACATTTTCTCAATCATGCATCCTCCAAAGTGAAAAACTCTTCTAAAGGAAGGCGTCCTAGGGTGTAATTCTGTAAGTAGGTGAGTTATCTTAATTTTAATTCTTAGTGTTTTTAAATTAGGGTTTTAATTTGGAGAAAATGGGTGATTAAGCTAGATTATTACAATTTGTGATAATTAGTGGAGTAATTGAGACATTTCAATGCTAGTAGATAAGTTGAAGTGATATTTGGCAACTGGAACACTTGCGGATAATCAAATTCACTGGAATTAAGGTAAGGGAAGCTAACTTTGCTTTGAGTAATTTTGGATTAAGGAATGAATTAGATTGTGAGTTGATTTTTGTAGGAATTAATAGTGCAATTGTGTTGTTGTTGATTTGATTGCTGGATTATCTTGTATTTGTGTATGAATGAATGGAATGATTGAATAATTTGTGATTGATTTCAAGAATAATTTGTGATTGATTTCAAGTTGTTGATTAAGTTTAATGGTTAATCACTGTTCTGGACGTCGAGTTTTTCGCTTGAGCGAAGGATTTTCGCTCGAGCGAGTGACCCTGGGAGTGCTCTCGGCCTAATTTTCGCTTGAGCGAGTAGAGCCTCGCTTGAGCGAGAATTTTGGGATATTTTTAATTGGAATTTCGGAAAATTGTCTTCATGAAAGTTGTAGATATAGATGTTAGCTAACTAATGGCTTTTATTTCACATAAAACGGACATGTATAGCTCAAGATATGAATTTTTTTTGTAATTAAAGGTCAAACTGTCTAGAATTACATTCGTTTTTAACTTAGGGACCACTTTTGTTATATTTTTATTTTGAATTTGGAAAAGTGTCCTTCATGAAAGTTTTAGGTATGGATGTTATCTAACTAATGGATTTTATTTCGCGTGAAAATAATATGTAGAACTCAAGTTATGAATTTTTAAGTGAATAAAGGTCATGCTGTCAAATTTTGAAGTTGCTCGCGGGAGTAATTTCGCTTGAGCGAAAATACTGTCGCTTGAGCGAAAAATACAGTCGCTTGAGCAAGAGTTATTCCGCTTGAGCGAAAATGCTCCAGTTTTAAGTTTGCTCTCTGAAACGTTTTCGCTTAAGCGAGACTTGTTCCGCTTGAGCGAAAATACCCTGTTTTCAAATTGATTTTTATGTAAGGTTGAACTTAAAATATTGTGGAGTGAGATATAAACATGTTTTAATTTTTAGTAGGAACCTATTAACTTCCAAAATGATTTAGAATAATCTTGTGTTTTATAAACGTATAAGTATATGATGTTTACTAAAATGAAATTAGAGTTTGTTTTTGATGCAATAAATGTGGAGTTAGATAAATGGAAATAAATTCTGTACTAATGATTGAATAGAGTGTTGTGTTGTAAATGTGCTATGATTGTATGAAATCTTGTGGACTGATATTATTACAAGGGATTGAATGAGAAGGGAACATGGATGAAATGTTATAATGTAATGAGAGTGTTGATTGTCAAGTTGTGTTTGAAAATATAAGGAATATCTTTGGGACTGTGATTAATAGAGATGTTGAGATTTGATGTTGTCTTAGATGTGGAGTGTTATTGATGTGTTGAATGAGTCAAGTCAAGTAGTCACCAAGGGGTGTTATTTGACATAGATTTAGTGTGTATGAGATTATCGAGACCTACTTTTAAGGAGGTATCCAGACTTCTAATGATATTCCTAGTCATATAGACCGAGGTATCATGTGGTGAGAGGTCGATGGAGGTTCCGCTTGCACTATTCCGTGGTGGCTTGGCTATCAGATATGTGCTTGGGAACTACCCTGTATGTGGTGCCTGAATGGGGATAAAGGGATGTGATATCCTAAGGTGAAAAAGACTCTGTAAGGGACAACGTTTATTGCCCGGTTACCGTTAAGCATATCAGGTGTTAGCCTCTGAGGTCAAGGATCCCATACATTTATCCGGATGAGTCTGTCTAGTTTTCTTTAGGTGTTTAACAAATGCTTGGATTTTGTGAAGTGTATGATTGTTATATGAATTCTGTAAATTTTGACAAATAATAAGGAAAGAACTTACTTTAATTTACAGATATGAAATGCATTTAATATAGAGAGATTATTCTTGGTTTATATTAGCTTACCCTTGCTTTTCTTTATCTTGTGATTTTGTTGGACTGCGATGATCGTGTTTCGACACGTGAGTAGATATTTTTACAGGTATTTCTCCAAGAGGATGTGATTCTAATGATTTTGGATAACTGTTTTTAATGTAAACTTTATATTGAAATGTAAATAGTTTGATTTGTGAAAAAGAATATTATATAAAATTTTTTAGATCGTTTAATTGTTGTGTATACGAATTATGGTGTGCAAAGTAAAATTTTTTATATACTTCTATAAATCATGCGTTGTTAAATTCATTATATTTAGGAGCATAATATTATTGATTTTTTTTGGGTTCGTTACATATTTGGCCTTAAACAAACAGAAAGGTAAATTTTTCCATAAATACTTATAAGAGAACTAATTTTTTCTTGAAAAATAATATCAATCTAGGTACTTCAACTTTTGGAGAAGTTAGAAAAGAGTTTTATAAAGTTGAGTGTATAAATTGATTTTAGCTTGCTAGAGAAATTTAATTCATTTACCTTTCTATTTTCTTCTCCTTTATAAATGTTTCTTAAAAAATTGTTCAAACACAGCTTATAAATGTATGTTTACTTTGAATGAACAAGATATTGTAGGTTATACAAATGTATGTTCGCTTGGGGAGAATGAGTCTAAATTTGTGATAAGTTGAAGACTTGGGTACGCGGTGGCTCTTAAGCTTTCCTTATTAGTGTTTCATTGGTAGTAGATTTGTTTTTTGAACTCTTTGATCTTAAATAGTTATGTTAAGATATTGGATAACTTCTTTTGAGTTTCATGTTAGGTTATGTTCCAAGTAAAAGGCATTCCATGTCAGGTTATGTTCCATCTTATATGAAAAAATAGATAAAATTTTTAAAAAGTGATTATAAGTCTAATTTATTCCTAAAATCAATTTAGAAGGTGAAGTTCACATACAGCTCGTTAACAATCGAGACTCCTTAAATAATGTAAAATGGATCATAATCTATTAACCAATGATTTGTTATTGGAGCAGATAGCAACAACTATCTCATCAGGTAACCCAAATTAGGTCAAACAACCTGTTATCAAAGATTTAGTATATTAACAAGTGACTTAATTTAGGCCAAATAATCTTGTTAATCAAATTCTGATACCATGTAAAAAGTAATTACGGATCTAACTTATCAATCATAATAAAAGCTAATTATCATATTACAATAATTAGCTTTTATTATCATAATTAGTTAGATTGTGCATATGTGTTTTCCTTTTATTTAGGTTAATTGTTAGTGCTAAATTAGTAGAATTTATGTTATCAATTTGTATATTTATACTACTGTAACTCAATCACAAATATCAATAAAAATTCATTTTCCTATATAACTTACTCTCAAAATCAATTTAGAAGATAAGATTTATACCTCACTTATATATTATAATCCGACCTTATTTTTAAAATGGGATCTCTCCAAGAAGGATGATCTTATTGATAAGGAGATGTTCACTAGTTGTACATTAATCAATAAATAATGGTTTTCTATGGAGCCAAGATTTGTTAATTACCAATCAAATGCTGTAAATAAGAATCCCACGTAGATTTGTCCAAATTTTTTATATACTTATATTACTTTATAGTGTTAGAAACTTTTTCCCCTGTACTTATGGTGTTGTTTTTTATGGATAACAATATGCAATTTTTGGTTTGGATGTTTAATCTTCTCTTATACTCAATGGTTCTTTAGTGTGAATTTATTGTCTTGTCCTGTTGGTGTGGCAAACATTTAAGTTCAATTAAACTATTGCATTGATTTGATGATATGTGCTTATTTGAGTTTTAGTTTAGTATCCTTTGAATTTATGGATATCTTCTTTTTTTATCGTAAATTTCTAGATCTTATCATCATGTCAAGAAAGTGGAATTAGTTAGCATATAGAAAGTTACTTTGTGAATATGTTTGTAATAGGGTGAAAACTACGATAGAATAAGTTCAACTCTTTATTTAATAGAATTGCACTTCGTATATTTCACATACGGAAAGTTCATTTAGTATGAAGGAATCTTTAACCATACAAATATTAATAAAATATATTATATACTAACTATTTAATTTTTAATTTTATCTTAATTAAAATATTAATAACTTTATAAAAAAAATTGTGTTTATTTTTTTCTAGACGTAGTTATAAAAAATAGAAGAAAAATATTAAAAAATATAAAAAATATTTGATAACAAAATAAGTTTTTATGTTTTATTTGAGATCTAAAGTTAAAGGAAGATTTAATCTAATTTTTATCTATAAAAGGAGAATTTAAAAACAAAACAAAAATACACATAAATTTTGGTGGTGATTTTAGAGAGAGAAATTACGTTAAGGAAGTGAGAGGAAGAAGATCTGGATTCAATTGGGAAGACGATTCTACGATTTATTCTTCAACATCATTATCTATTCTTGTGGCAAAGTTATTCATGATTATGAGTAACTAATTTTCTCAGTATTGGAATGTAGTTTATCAACTTCTTCTGTATAACTCTTTTATTATTTTTTCTTTTATTCACGTTAATGTTTTATTTTTACTCTTAATGCTTTGAGGATACTGGGTGGAAACAATAACTCAATTGATTTATGATTTATGGTTATATTGAGAAATAAATCTTAAATCTGATTTGAATTAAAATAACTTATATGAAAATGTCTAATCCTACACCAAATTGGAAAAATTATTCTACCAATATGAAATAAATTTTATTCAATGATTTTATGGTAACTAATTATTTTATTAATGTAATGAAATATTAGTTTTGTATCAAATTCTATATAAATCAAATAACTTAATTAATTTATATTGGTGTAGAATAAGTATCATTTTTCCTTAACTTATGATCATAGTATGGTAAGAAAGGTTTTGGAACCTGACATGTATGGATCGATATTCCAAATCTTTTGCTAAGGCAAGAAAAAAGATGAAAGAAAAAGCAAATTCAGATAATATTGAAGATTGAAAGGGTCACGAACCAAGATGCATAAGGAATGAAATATGGAATAGATAGTAGACTCGGGTGACAAAAGAATAGAAAAAGAAGTCTATTACAAGTAAGACTAATAAGGCTACCAAGCTTATTGCCATGGTGCACACAGGAAGCTCAAGAAGTTTTGGACAACATTTGAAAAAAAATGCTAGTTATATTTACACATTTGATATTAATATTGGTTATTTTAATGCATTGATATTATGATGAATATAATGTTTGTAAATTAAAATATAAATATAGTAGTGCTGGTATCAAATATTTGTTAATAAACATTTATTGTTAGTTGTATATTGAATATTAGGTTTGATGTGGGTGTGAGATAACATGTGCCTTAATATAAACGTCATGCTTACTTTTAAGTAATCAAGTGATAAATTTATTTTAATTTTGTATTTTTTGAATTGTCTAATGTATATATATCCTAAATTGCATATTATTTCACAGGAAGGAAAACATAAGCGTTCCATTTCTTATGGTGAATTATACAACAAAATTCATAAGATAAAAGATAAAAAATATATATCTAACAAAACAAAAAAACTTTATTGTAATTATGTATAATTTTTAAATGTTTCACATTAAATTTTATTTATTTATAATATTACTAAAATATTGATTTGATGTAAGAATCATATGAAAATATTATGATTGAAAAATATGAGAGAGATACATCAAAACATCTTATAGTTGACTTTGATATTTGGATAAAGACGACTGACAAAAATAGAAAAGGTACAATCTATGACATTGGTCAAATTTGAATTTTAGCATTCCACATGCTTCATCTTCAATAGTTGAAGGTCCTTCTCAAAATCCAAATTGTACACCTTTGATAGAAGAAATAATTACATTGACAACACAAATATCTAATTTGAAATAATAGGTGGAAACACACTTGTAGAGACAAACTAAAATTAAAATGCAAGCACTAATGCAAACCCAAATGAAGGCACAAATAGAAATGCAAACACTTATGCAACTACAAATGTAGGAGTAGATGCAATCTTTTAAGAAAGATTTATTGTCAGCGTGAAAGAATTAAGAATGAAGATGTACCTCAAAGAATTAAGAATCTGTTTATATTTTAATCTTCTTGATAATTTTCTTGTTGATGTAGTGCTTTTAGGTTGATATACTACTTTTTAGTTGATACATTATTTTAGTTATGTTATAAATATTTGAAAGATTATTTTTATTATGTATGAACAAGTATTTTGTTTATTGAAAGTTGATTAAATTTAGTATTTTAAATTGTTATTATTTTTTTATAAAAATATTCAGGTATTATAATTGTTTTAATAACAAATATGTGATATTAGAACGGTAACAAAATAGCGAATGATTCACAAAAAATTTACTAGAAAACATATACAACAATTCGCTATAGACTAGAGAGGGAATAACTATCATTTAATGGTGAGGGATTAACAATGAATTAGCTTATGAAGATTTACGAGGAATTAACTACAAAGCAACAAGAGTAAAGTTGTGAAACATTAACTACATATTAGTTAAAGATAATTTGTAATGAAATGATTATAAAATAGCTAGAGCATAGTTATGAGGAATTGATTATTAATTAGCAATAAAACAATTGTGACATAAGAACTACATAATAGTGAGGAAAAATTATAAGGATTTAGCTTTAAAATAGTAAGAAATTGGAGTAATCAATGAACTTTTTCACTTAAATTAGTGAGATATTAGCGATACATTGACGACTAAATTTATTGCAAAATAGTAGTAATTTAGATTTCTCACTAATTAGCTATTTGTAGTTATGAATATTTCTTAGTCAATCCATACCTAAATTGATGCAATAATTTTTAGCAAAGGAATAGTGAAAGATTAGTTAAAAAATATTGTATAGCTAATGTATAATTTTTTTTTAATATTGTTGAAACACATAGGACAACTATTATAAATAGAATTGTCATTGTATTTAGTTGTTGTTTGAGATATGATGATAGTTCTACTCATAACCATGTCGAAATAACAATAGTTCTACAAAGAATCATAGTGGAAAAAGTTCACTTAATTATAAAAAATGTCAATATATCATATATATAAATGATGAAATCCTTTTAATAATCATTGAAAGACATTATAAATCATATATTACTTAAGACATTATAAATCATATATTACTTAATTCATGTTATCCAATATATACAAATATTTTTAAAATATTTTTTTAAGATTTAATTTCCATATATATACCTTATAAGCACTTATTTGGATATCACTTCTTGTATCAAGCAATAAATTTTATAAATTTTTGCTTTTTTACATATACTTTGAACAAAATTTAATATTTTTTCCTATAATATACTAAGTTATATAGGATATAAATATTATATGTAAAAAGCATTATTTAAAATGAAAATAAATGATAATAAAAAAAAATATAATGTACTAAATCAATTATCTTTATACACATAAATTAGTATAAAAAAATTATACCTTGTTCTTCAATTATTCATATTTTAAAAAAATCTAACTATTTACGTCATAAAATTTCTAAAAATTTATTATAAATAAGATGTCTCATAATTTTTTCAACATTTAATTTTTCATTTAAATAGTTAATACATGGATAATAATATATTCAATATCATAAGTAACGTAATCTAATACAAAGAGTAAAATTTATATGATAAAATGTTTTATTTAAATTAATACAATTCCCTACCCAATTAGTCCCTAATTCCATACAATTCCCTAAAGCTCCTTAGAAAAAATTAATTTAAAGAGATGTTCATTAAGAAAAATATCTAATTTACGATCCTATAAAAATTGAGCATAAATAAATTATTATAATTATTATGTAAGGAACTAACCTGGAAGAGTGTGACAAGGAGGAGGAGAAGAAGATGCGGTGATGTGGCAAGGCTTAATAGTGGCAAGGGAGGAGAAGATGCATAATAGTCGATGTAAAATGAAATCCTAAATAGTCATTTTTTACATTAACAATAAAGAATAACTGATAGTATAAATTTTAAAATAATAATTATAAACTTTTTCATCAATACTAATTTTTAATTAAATAACGCGTAAAAAATTTTGAGTTCACAAATTATTTACTCTTTATTTTATTCATTTACATCACACACACACAAACTCACCCTTAATTAATGTTGAGTTCAAAATCTATGTTCTATCTGAACATCAAAAAGCAATAAGTTGTATTCTCTTACAATTTTGTCCACTATTTAATGAAGTAAGTATTACAAGAAAAAGTTAACATTTTAAATATCTTAAAAATATATAAAACATGTTTAATTTTTATCTTATAAAAAAATGACAGAATTAATAGCGAGAGGTATAGGAGAGTTTAGAACTATTCAAAGAAAAAGTTTGGAAAGATTTTTTTAAAAAATATAAAATAATTTTTCTTTTATTTCATTTTTTCTCCAATTTAAATTAATTTTTTTTTTTCCTTATTTTCCCCATCTTAAACATAGGTTTAATATTAAATTCTTTCGTTCACCTATAAATGAGTTAGCCAAATAAATTTCTACATATAACTTCATTACCAAAATAACTTTGTTACCAGTCAATTTTTTCTTTTTTCTCTTAAATTTTTTTGTTTGACTGAAGATTAAATCAAACATAAATATATGATTTACATCTGAGTTTCTATTTTGACATCTAAAATGTGAATCCTAAACTTCGAATTCAATCCAAACACTCAAGAAAAAAAAACTGATGTGTCAATGTTGCTTCTGTATAGTTTCATGACATTTTATTGATGAAATATAAAGATCTATAGTTATTTTACTCTTTTAGTGAGAAGAAGAAATGCAGAACTACTTGACAAGAAAGGTATAGTAATTAGGTTCTGAGATGACAAACAAATCTTATTGATAAAACACAATGGAGTGGTTACTCTCATAAGTAAAATATTAATCCATGGCCTACATACATGATTATTATTTATTCTAAAGCACTAGCGCCCAGCAATTTGGTTAACCCAAAAGTGAGGGCCATGGCTATCCATCCTCCAAGGAGGAACCTTACACAAGATTTTATCTTTGGAGTTTTTCCCAGTTGAGCCACCACCCTTCCAAACACCACCAAAGCCAAGCTAGCCATTGCCACAACCACACACACCCTTGTCTTGTAACCTTCTATGAATGCAGCTGAAAGTAGAGCTACCATTGCACCTACAGAAAAGGATACTGCAGATGCCAAAGTAGCTTGCAATGGATTAGGTATTGTTCTTTTCTCCATTTCCATCTCCAAGTCTTTTTCCCCTCCTCCACTCATATTCATATCTCTCTTCATTTGACATACCTCAACTTCATACTGAGTGTACACAGCTACAAACTCTCCTATTGCCATACCACAAGCCCCTGCAACCAATCCTGCAAAACCAGCAAGTAGCATAGCCTTTGCATCTTTTTTAACAGCTCCTACGCCCATCATCAATGAAGAAACCGAAACCAACCCATCATTGGCTCCTAAAACTGCTGCACGAAGCCACTGAGCCCTTTGTAAATAGTTAACGTTGCTGTGATCTTCACTAACTTGTTGGATTTGCTTCTCATCAATTTTGTTTGCTGGACTTGGATGTACTGCTCCTACATGGTTGAGTTGCACCAATCCATTGGGCGTAGCAGCAGACATTTTGGTGCCACAACCACCAAGGAGGGAGACCAAGAAAATGAACACAAAACTAGAGAAAAGTTAGTGAGAGTTGAAGGCTTCTTAACAAGAAAAGAGAGATAAATACAGAAAGATTCGCATCTTTATTTGTTGTCTTGCTTGTGCATTCGGTCGAACAAAGTAAAGAGTATACTATTTGGATCTTTAGAAAGGGCAAAAGTATATAAAAAAATACTTGACAAAAGATAATTTGATGTCAACTTGATTTGAAATTGGGAAGAAGAATATTAGCAATGTGTTTTCTTTATACTTTTTTAATATGTTTCTTATTAGATAAATTTTACATCAACCAACATAATTGATACTAGACACTATTCCTTTAAATAAAACTTTATGTATAATACTTTTTGCAAGGTTATTCTCTTTTAATTATTCTTTTCATTGAGAAGGTGTGGTTCATTTTTATAAGTAAATAATAGATTTAAATTATTGAAAAATATGCTCCTTCATACCAGAAAAATATTTTTAATAATAATATATATTAAACCTTATCCTTAAAAAATATATTTTAAATCTTGAATGTTGCAAATAATGCATTTACTCTTCTTTTTTTCAACTGCTCTCTCGTCTCCTAATAGAGCTATATGTCATTATTTTTTATTATTCATACACCATTTGGTTAGAAAAATATATTTTTTTATTTATAAAAGTCAATTTCTCTTCTATTTTTTTTTCAATTAAATAAGAGAAAATATTTTATTTTCTTTTTTTCAAACTTATTATTGTTCTCTCTGCCAGGACAAAATCAAACTGAATATGATTAAAATGAAAATTAAAAAAAATAAAAATCAATAACTAGCAGTGGCCTTTCGTCTTTATAAATCTATACAATATACAAACCATCGTGAACGGCCAGAAAAAGAAAGGTTCAAAATGTTTACTGGCAGATTAAAATATCAGAAAAAAGAAGTCAAATTGTATCCTGGGTATATTAATGAATTTATTTTATTGCTAAAAAGGCCGTCTAATTTTCAGATTAGAATATTAATCTGGATGAAATTTAAACACATCAAACTAGTAATGAAACACAACGGCACTTGAAATGTATATTTATTTTTTATGCAAAATAAATTATGTATAATCTGTATATAAGTTACGACCAGCGGGTAATTAAATATAAATATGTACAATTGATTAAAATATAAAAAAAATTATAATATTTAATAATTATACAAATCATATGAATAAAATTTGGATTTCGATTATAAATTGATTTTAAAAGTTCACCTCTGTATTATTTTATCTATCCTTATACAAATGATTACATGTCAAGATAATTTTTACATACAAATCAAAGTATAATAGCTTGGTCTATCCATTGATAAATATAATTGAAATTTTCACCAACTTTTTATCACATTATATCTCTCTCAACATAACTAAGATACCATTGAAGTTTGGATATCTCTTCTTATATATTTAAAATTCCATATGTATATTAATTCCAACACATAATAATTTATTACACATAATAAATCACATAATCTAATCTCATTAGCACATAGCCTGACACATAGTCCATCTCAGTCTCATTGGCACACAACTTGACACATAATTCATCTCAATCTCATTGTCACACTCATCTCAATGTCATTGACACACAGTCTATCTCAATCTCATTCATTTTCCATGTAACCTGCCACATCTCATAATTAATTTCCATCACTCATCGTATAATCAATCTCACATTATGCTTCACCACATATCAAAAACTCATAATCTCAATAGTTTATCATACAATAAATTTTATATCATGCTCCATAAAATCTCACAGCTATGTAAACTCGACAATTTACTATACAACATCTCGTATAATTTTTTATCAAATTTCACATTTATATAATCTTTCAAATTCAATTTAGAACATAATTTTTCAATAATAGCACATGTTTGCTCAAGCCACAAATTCTCACTTAAGTGGGAGGCTTTTTGCTCAAGCGACCACCTTTCACTCAAGCAAAAGAGAAACATTCTTGATTTTGTTTTCTCACTCAAATAGGAAGATCTTGCTCAAGAAAAAGAGTTCGTCATTTAAGTGAAGGTTCGCCGTTCAAGCGAAATTACACTCGAGAGCACCCTATATTTTTTATTCAAGCGAGATTCTCGTCATTTAAGCAAAAACTAAGCAGCAAACACACTAGATGATTGTCGCTAGAGCGAAATTTCATCACTATGGTCCCTTGCATACTAGTTTAGAATCAACAGGAAAAAAAAAACTCAATTTCACCAATCAAATATCATCTCCTACACGAATTTTCATACCATTTTTCACACAACATAATATAATCAAGTTTTCACAACATATAATTCATAAAAATCCATGATCTCACATAATTTTCTCTCTTCCACATAAAAAGGAATTTTATCAAAAACTTAACATTCATAAAAATACAATTATCTTCTCTTATCTCTAATCAAATTTTTTCCTAATTGAGATGAATAAAAATTACTCTATCTTACTCTGAAGGATCCTAAAGACAAAACTATCTATATTATTATGAATTTAGGGCGGTAATAATTCAAATTGAATAAAAAATTTAGATCCTTAAACATTTTAACAAAGTACTCTAGGGTAACTAAGAATTTACTCAAAAGGAAATTTTATTTAGATAGGATTAATCTATTCTTCATGAGCTTTCCCTCAATACTCTTAAATTATCAAATAAATGAGAATTGAGTGAGAAATCTTAAAAAAAAATTGAGAGAGTTTAAGAGAGATTTTGATAGAGAGTTTGAGAGAGATTATGAAACTTTTTAAAAATGAGAAAGAATAAGAAAACTTCTCTATTTAACCCAACATCTATCCAATAATAAGATCTAACCTAATTCTTACACTAATAGTTTAACTTTCTAATTCATTTTAATCTTAAATTAAAGTAAAGGATGAAAATAAAAAATAATATATTTATATTTTATTCTTATAACAGATTGATTCCATTTTTATACTACATTAGAATTATTTTTAAATAATAATATATTAATTCAATTGAATTTTAATTCATTAATGATTTTAATTCATTAATAACAACATAAAATAATTTTTATTAAGCTCCAATTGCTTGTATGTCTCATGTTAAAATGAAGATAACAAAACAAAATGAGAAACAAGCTTTGGCAAGTAATCAATGTATCCAAAGCCAAATATTTCCACCACCTTGTACATGCATCACAACTTCACTTATCCACTAAAAAGTTGGCATTATATGATTCTAATACCAAATATACACCTTCTAAATACATGTAAAAACCCGCACACAGTAATAACACACCCAAGCTTTTACAAAAAAACGATAAAAACAATTAATATCAGAAAAATAAACTTGGAGTTCTGAAGCTAAATAAAGATTTTGAATTGAGAACTCTCTATAAATCAACTTACTTTGAAATGTCTGCTATATAAATATCAGATTACGACACACATAACCAATGGTGACTTAATGGATATTGTCTTAAGTCATTGCTCTTCCATATTTCTTCATACTTTTCATATCTTAGAAAAGAAAATGTTTATATGCAATGAACCATAATATTGATTCTAAAAATTCTTTTGTATGGTGGGATAACATTTCTAGTTTCACATACTAAATCCGATGCATATATTCTATTAGCTAGAAATTAAATTAAGAATAATGATAGGTTGATAACTTTTTATTCATATATATATATATAAAGAATTGTAAAAGTATCATTATTCTTAAATAAAATCTAAATTTTGAAAAAACAAAACAAAATTTTAATCAGTCTCTAATTTTTGCAGATATTAATATATTAATACACAAAAATAATTAAGATATTAATACACAAAAATATTATTATACATTTCTTTCCACTATGACAGCTTCAGACGTTTTACACATACTTCAAGAAATGCTAAAAAGAGACATGGTAAACAGTCCAAATAAACCTCGGAGACATCACAGGAAACAATGAACCCTAAAATCCTTGGGGACAGCTATGTGGTGTGACAGCACACTCATGTTCACTTAAACACAGCAGCCACAATAGTAAGAGTACTAGTACTTGCATTAGTACGTACAACAGTACGACAAAAATCAAACATTACTAATAACATGCGATTGCACTTATATGGCTAGTAATTGATGACTTTCAAAGTTCAGCAGAGCCAACCAATTTGGTGAGGCCAAATGTTATGGCCATAGCCATCCAACCTCCAATCAGCACCCTGAAACAAGATCTCTTCACTGGGGTTTTTCCAAGCACTGCTCCTACACCTCCAAACACCAACAATGCCAAGCTAACTGCAGCACAAATAACTCCCATCCTAATCTTGTGACTCCTTATAAACGCAGCTGCTAGCATTGGCACCAAGGCACCAACAGAAAATGCCAGTGCTGATGCTAGTGCAGCCTGAAAAGGGTTTGGCAGCTTCTGCCTTTCAGTTTCTCCATCCACTCCTCCATTGTTATTAGCTTCTCTCTCCCTTCTCAGTTGAGTCACCTCTATGTCATACTGAGTGTATACAGACACAAACTCTCCTATTGCCATGCTACAAGCCCCTGCAACTAAACCGGCAAAACCGGCAACAAGCATGGCACCGATGTCTTTCTTAACAGCTCCAACACCCATCATAAGTGAAGCAACAGAGACTAACCCATCATTAGCTCCCAACACTGCTGCTCGAAGCCACTGAGCCCTTTGTGAGTAGTCAATGTTGCTCTCTTCACTTGGTTTTGGCTCCACACCATTTGCATGGATTGGGATCTCAACTTGGTTTGATGAAATCCCATTAGTTCTAGTTCCAACGTTGGCCATGTGAGATGATGAAGGTAAAATGAAATTGGGAAATACTGAAACAGAAAAAGAGGAAATTGATGGGAAATATGTGATATTAAGAGCTTGTGGAGAACACACGCTTCTAGTGATAAATATTTATAGTGAGGGATCATCAAGTTTGAGAAGTAAACTGGCCTAAATATTGATAAAGGAGTTGTGATATGGTGATCAGGACAGCACTAGCTATAAGTTAGTGACTTGTTAAAAAATATATATGGTTTGCGTTAAAAATTCACAACCAAAAAGTGGATCCAAGTCTCAGATATTCCACCTTATTGTAACATATACTTCATCTTACTTGGTTCAATAATGGTTTTCGTTTAGTTTGAAGTATTGCACGTTTAGCTTACATGTGTTCGGAGAGGTATAGTAAATAAATGTATCAGGGCGTTTATGCTTTAAAAACCTTTATAGTCGTAGAGGAATGTATCTCCCAGCTTCATTGATGGCTTTTCGTAATGGCCCCATCTGACAAATATTTTGATTTTGCTACATTCAATGTCTAAATGCAATATACCAGGAAGTTAGGCAGATATTCGTTTATGCTGGAGGCATATTTAGGGAAAGCAAGAAGTGATTAATTTTGATCATATTATCGTATACATGTAAAAAGGATAAAAATTATTGAATTCATACATATATATGTTATTTCCCTTCTTTTTAAGACTATGATTTCACTTGGGTAAAGATATCGAACAAGGATAAACTTGAAAAATAACATAATTCCAAATGACAAGTAATTTGAAATAAATTAAAATTCTTAAAATACAATTATTTTCGAACATCATGCAGAAAAGATTTCCTTACATAAAGATAGTACTGACAATTGAAATTGTGAGAATTATGAGTTGTGCAAGAATTTTCATATAAAAATCAACTGAGCAGGGAAAAAAAAAGACACATATCAGAAGAGTATTTTCTGAAACCTATTTAATATTTTCACTTTATTTATGTCTGGGTTACATTAGATAGTTCACAACAAATTTCATGAGAAGATCCTTATTAGGTATACATATATTATATTTGATGGAGTGTGCACTCCACGAGATATAGTGGCAATTAAAGTGTGTAATTAAGAAATGGGAGGAGTGTGTAATCCACACGAAAGCCACAAGCTACGCACTTTCTTGAAGCAGAAACAGCCAAAACTTGGCCATTAAATTTATCTTTCTGCAATTTAAGAAATTTTTCCCTTAAAGTGACTTATTATTATACTTTTCTTTCAATAACCCTATATTTGTTAGTGGAGATAATTTCTTTTATCTTTTTCTCTTCGACTGTTACAAAGGATACATCAGATAAGAGAAGTTATACCCATATTAATCACTATGACCATAGAATTGTTGTTCATTTCTTAAGTTGTTTTAGCAACATATAAACGTGCTAATCGTACAATCCTCATTATGTTTGTTTTGTATATGACAGAGAAATTTGCAACATGAATACATACGTAATGATCATTAATTAGAATACAGACTCCATTCGAAAATGCCTTTAGAGCAAGAAAAGAATATAGTTGAAGTGTAAATAACATTCACGATCATTTTACACTGTGAAAGAAACTGGATATATGTATGAATATGGGAAGTTAAAAACCAAAAGCATTGATTATGAAGATAATAAGCCTTTTCTTTTTTGTTATATAGTATCTCTATTAGTGCTTATCAGCGAATTTTTTTTAGAATTTTAAGATTTAAGTAACAATGTTAAAACCCTAAACCCTAAAAAAACAGGTATATTATAAATTGTTCTTGTATCATGTTCATCTTATTTATTCATTGGCTCTGAAATGGGTTTGTTGAAAAGATTGTGAATATTATATTTGTTTAAAAAAATATATTTAAAATAGAGAAATTGAGTGGCCAATTTAAGTATAGTCACCCTATATTCTTAAAGCAGAAAAAAAGGTACAATTTGAAGAACCCACTACAGGAAAATTAATAAAGCAATAATGCAGATCTCCACTTCAAGATATTTTCTTAAATAGAATAAAATGCAATGAGAAGATGCTAGTTTTAGTTTTAATTCTTTTATGCTTCCTATTCAATGATGTGGCATGTGGCTTTCTTGTGGAATACACACTCCCCTAAATTATTCAATCATAAATGCTTGGATCCTCAAATCCATTAAGTTATATTTTATAATTTTCTTTTATTAATTAATAGAGGGGCTGTTACTAACCTGCATTTAACATATCAACACTTATTTTTTTAAATAAAGGTGAATAATAAAATACTATCTTAGATGTGTAATTAGAGTTAAGTAATGTGGGAATTGAAAATAATATTTTAACTTAAAAATTCTCCACTAACACTAACAGCAAAAAGAAAAATCATGATGAGCTTAGAGAAATACTTTCACTAAGTAAAATAAATTACAATTTCTAGAAATTAATTACACATTTTATATGTGATTTTTTTACATTAAAATGGAATAACAATATTGGATTACCCTCTGCTATCTTGAATATTACAAGTTAATTAACTTTTTCATAAAGTGATTTTTTTATGTGAATAACTTAAAAAAAAAAAAACATGTAGTTGGCTGTTAAACTTCAAGGAAAAAGGAATTTGGATTACCCTTTTCTATCTTGATTACAAGATAATTAACTTTTTTTGTTTATCAAGTCTTTTATATGAACTAGTTTTGTCAGCTTACACTGGTAAAGTCCCTTAAGCGAATACAAGGTCTCAAGTTAATACAAAAATGTCATAATCTTTAGAAGTTTCCCTTAAGCAATTAGGTTTCACTTAAAGAAATATAAAAGGAATTTATACTATTTTTTAAATGCTTATCTAACCAAGCAAAATTTTTATGCTTAAATGAGGATATTGATATTCTAAGTTTTCTAATTCTTAGCTCACTTAAATATAGTGTCCAAAATTTTATGATTATGATTAAATAATAATATATAAGTGAAAACAAATCTTATTTATAAATTAATTTTATAAAAATTTGAAAATTTATTTTCTAAAATAGATTAAAAGATTATACTAATAAGATTTATTGACACTATTGTGTCATCCACCATTAAACCATAATTAAATTATCTACAAATATTTATTCACATATTAACACAAAGATTTCACTATCTTTAGAAGCAGTAACTCACTTTATCATAATTTTTAAGGATTTATCCAAGTGAATAAAAGTTGTAGGCGAAGACATTGATCTTCTACACCTTCTAATTCATAATTCACTTAAACATTTATGAGTGTTAAAAATATCACATCAATTAAATATATAATAAATTTATAATATATGAATAAATACAAATACGTTATAAGTGAATTTTATTGGATTGAATTTAAATTTCTTATTTTATAAAACTAATCAAATTGATAAATTTAATTAAAGTAACTAAATTATATTGAAAGATTAACCTTTTGAGCTTCCACTATTGTGTTCAAATTTTCACAAGTAGACCAATCGAATAAGTTTTTTTACTTTTTTTTTTTAATGTTTTTATTTCATTTATCAATGTTTTTTTTTTTTTTTTCAATTTAAAGGTACAAGATGTGTGGTGGGCTAATTCTTAATTGAATTTGAGTATATTTGAACTACATGTGAATATGAAATAAAGACATTTGACTACCCAAGATTTCATATTATTAAATTGGCAATTTAAGATGTAGCAATTATGATTTGTGGTGGAAAACTCAATTATTATTATGAATAAGATGTTATATGAGTTTATATGAGGTTCAATCTAAGGAGTGAATCTGACTTATCATGGGTTCAAGTAAGTAGGATTGAAATTTTTTTAAAAATTTTGATAGTGAGTCAAATGAAGAAGTTCATTTAACTTATAGAAGAAATATGTTTTTGTTGAGTAATTTTTTTTTCAATCTTCAATAATTTAATTTATCATACGATTATAAATTTATGAAGAGAAATATTTTAGTGACTCGATCAATTTAACCCACAAGGTTTAATGTTTTAAAAGAAAATTAAAAAACAAAGATACATACTTAAATTAATCATTTCACCAACCTATAATAAATCAAACTAGATTATAAAATCTTACTTATAAAAAATAAATAGGATTAAACTAATATTTTTTTAACTCAATTTATTGTGAATTAACCCATTTAAATTGGAATGATTCACTCTGTGATATGATTTAGAAAATTTATATAATTTTATTGTTTTATAATTTTTGTTGTATTTTAATTAAATAGATTAAATAATCATAAATATGAATTGATTAAAAAATAATAGAAAAGGTGATATTTATTGTGAGAAGTAATGGTTAGCTTATAAAAAATCATTTTGTAATGTAATGAATATAAGTAAATTTTGAATAAAAATTAAGATTTTTTCCACATAAAATTTTATCAAATTTTGGACTATAAAAGTTCAACTTTTGATCTTATCAAAATAATTTCTAACGAAAAAAATATGAATTATTAATAATTTTTCTCAAACGGAATATAAAAAAAAAAAAAAATCTATTTTTATTTTCTTATCACTTTGACAATCCTAATTATAAAAAAGTAAATAATAAAATATTGTACAATAAAAATCAAAGCCAGTTATCTTGAAATCTGAGTGCAGAGCATATATCAAGAACAATGACAAAGTCCCTCTCCAAAGGCAAGTTTAAAGTGCCAATAAAAGCTCAAGTATTGAAGAAAATGGGTTAGAAATTGAAACTTCTTTAACCATTTATATTAAAACTATTATATATCCTTGCAACTTTCTATTCAGACTACATAGCTTCTGTTAAATCCTGCAGCTATTTCTATTCAGTCTTATCCACTATTTTGGGTTCATTCTAAGCACAAATATAAAAAGAAAACGACATGAACCCTAAAATCCGTATGGATGGACAACTAGAAAGTGTGAAAGCACACCCTAGTTCATTTAAACAAAAACAGTCACAATCTTTCAAAGAGTGATACTAGCCAGCATGAGTACTCATTACACAACCAATAAAAATCTTTACTAATAATAATATCAGTGACATTCAAAGTTCTGCGGAACCAATCACTTTGGTGAGGCCAAATGTTATAGCCATAGCCATCCAACCTCCAATCAGAACCCTGAGACAAGACCTCGTCACTGGAGTTTTTCCAATAACTGCTCCTACCCCTCCAAACACCAACAAGGCCAAGCTAACTGCAGCAGCAACCACTCCCATCCTAATCTTGTGGCTCCTTATAAACACAGCTGCTAGCAAAGGCACCAAAGCACCAACAGAAAATGACAGTGCTGATGCTAGTGCAGCCTGAAATGGATTTGGCAACTTCTCCCTTTGAGATTCTCCATCCACTCCTCCATTGTTATTAGCATCCCTCTCCCTTTTAAGCTGAGTCACCTCTATGTCATACTGAGTGTATACAGACACAAACTCTCCTATTGCCATGCTACAAGCCCCAGCAACTAATCCAGCAAAACCAGCAATAAGCATGGCACTGATGTCTTTCTTAACAGCTCCAACACCCATCATAAGTGAGGCAACAGAGACTAACCCATCATTGGCTCCCAAGACTGCAGCTCGAAGCCACTGAGCCCTTTGAGAGTAGTCAACGTTGCTCTCTTCTCTTGGTTTTGGCTCCACACCATTTGCATGGATAGGGATCTCAATTTGGTTTGATGAAATCCCATTAGTTCTAGCTCCAAGGTTTTCCATTAAGGATGGTAAAGATAAAATGAAGTTGGGAAATACTGAACTAGAAAAGGAGGAAATTAATGGAATTATGAGATATTAAGAGCTTGTGAAGAACACACGCTTCCAATGAAGAATATTTATAGAGAGGGATTGTCAAGTTTGTGGTGTCAATGGACCTAAATATTGATAAAGGAGTTGTGATGGTGATCAGGACAGCACTAGCTGCAAGTTAGTGACTTGTTAAAAAATATATATGGTTCGCGTTTAAAATTCTCCACCAAAAAGTGGAACCAGGTCTCAGATATTCCACCTGAATGTAATGTTTCTACATTATTCATCTTACATGGTTCAATAATGTTTCTACTTTTGGGTTTTGTTAGGTTTAAAGTTATAATAAGGAAGGTTAATATATGAATAGTTAATTGGTGACAATATATGTGAATAGTTAAGCGTTTAGCTTAAATGTGTTCTCACTTCCGAGGTATAGTAAATAGAAGTTTTCTTGTGACATTTTTGCTTTAAAAACTCGTATGTCAGAGACGAATGTATCTCCCAGCTTCACGGATGCAAGTTTTCGAGCCATTTGATGACTTTTCTTAATGCCCCGTCTGACATATTCTCATCAGATATCTTGCCAATAGAAGATTAATGTTTATATTTATCTTATTTTATTATCTTTTTATCATATCCTTCTATTACGTGATATCCTATCATATCATGGCTATCAAACTAAAAGTAAGATTTTCTTTTATTTCATTGAGAACAATATGAAAACTAGAAATAGTAAGGAAAGATTTGAAAAATGAAATAATAGCTTTTGGTTTTCTAAATGACAAGTAATTTAAAATAAATTAACATTCTTAAACTGACATTGATTCTGGAACATAGTGATCGCAAAAAGTTTCTGGATATAGTACTGTCAATTTAAATTGTGAGAAGAGTCTGTATCACGTTAAAGAGGAATAAGTTTCATCTTATAACTAAATGATTTAGTTAAGAAAATGTTAAGGGAATCTGAAACCTATTTAATATTTTCATCTGATAAGTGTTCCACCATATAATAAATTTTGATTTTTTTTTTCAATTTTCATTCATAGATAAATAAATATATAACTTAAGAAGTTGAAGCAATTGATGTAAGGAAAAGATCTGAGAAAAGAAAAAAAATTGGCTTGATTTAGCATCACATATACTGGGATTTGGAATGAGATTTGACAGAAAGAGGGTATATTATATTTGTTGGAGTGTGCACTCCACGGGATAGTGACAATTAAAGTAAAATTGCGATTGCTCTTAAAGCAAGTGCTTAATTAAGCATTTTTCTTTTGAAGAAAAACAGCCAAAAACTCAGCGGTTAAGTTTATCTTTCTGCAATTTAAAAAACATTTCCCTGAAAGTGACTTAGTGATATAGCTTTCTTCTAGTGCTATCATAATTTTTTTTCTAATTTTTCTTTACACATTGGAATAATCTCCATTTCAATATGGAATCAACTGCTTTTGTTGAGTGCACACTACTAATTTCTCGAATACTATCTTTCTGCATTTGTTTCGTTTAAATGTTAGGCGAGAGCATTTTATTCTCTCCTTTTCTCTTCAATTGTAACAAAAAATAGAATAAGGTATTAAAATATTATGTATTTGTTAGTGAAGGAAAATTTAATTTTTATATTATTATCATATTTATATTTTTATTATTTTTTTATATTTTATTATATTATTATGCTGGGAAGATTCTAATATCGACTTAATTATAATATATAAATAAATAATAAACTTTACGTGAATCGATTTTGAGGGTGAATTAAACTCTTAATTAATAACTTTTTATATGATATAAAAAATGTTGAACCTAAATTATATCACTTATTAATATATTAAATCTTTGATTAGTATATTGTTTGGCCTAAATTGGATCACATCTTAATAGATTATAATTCTTATTAACGAGTCAAGATTTTGAGGGTGAGTTAGACTTAATCAGCCGATCATTGTGTTTTTTTCACCTAGAATCATCCGAAAACTCACCACCTATCTCATATCAAGATAGTCTCCCAACTATCAAAAGATAACTAATAATACCTCCATCAATCTTTACCACATGACAGTCTTAGTCTATGTGACTTAGAAATTCATTAAGGTCTTAATACCTTATAATATATTCATAAATCCATACACACTACATTACCAAAATCATGTTTAGAATCATATAATCAAACTCCCCTCAATAGGAGTACCAATGCCTCATGCCATCATAATATCAATAATCCATTTCACAACTCATCCCTATCTCATGCATCAAAACACAATAAATTTACTATTTTAGGACTGAGTTAGTTTGTTCAGCGAAACCCCAATCTGCTTAATAGATTGGGTTTAGAGAACACTCTTACCACTAGGATTGGTATACTCAAGTATAATCCACTCATATATGCTCGATAAATTTCTTTATATTTTTAAGAAAATATACATTTTGTTAAATATATAACTAATTAATTTTCGTATATTTTAATATAATAATATTTAATATGTTACTAAATATTTAAATATTAATTTATTTATGGTATATATTTTTTTTAAAATATTATATAAAAAATAAATAATATATAATTAAAGTAAATCTATGCAGCATATGGATGTAAATATATATATATATATATATATATATATATATTAAAAAAATCTTTAAAATATTCATTATGATTGATGGAGACACAAATTTGATGTTTGATGAAATCAAATTGAACAAAATTAATTACATTAAATTAAGATTTAATGACATTAAAAAAATTGTTTTAAATTTCGCTTTTTATATTTTTAAAATAATTCAAAATAATTTATTTTACGTATAAATATATTTGAAAAATATATCTTTAGATTTAATCTTCATATCTAATGGAATTTTAAGAATGAATAACTCTATATGTTGTACAATAACTTTTTTTTTTCAATTTTTTTTTTATTAAATTAAATAACCTTATTTTTTATTCTTCTTTTTTTTTTTTTATCATCTTTCATATCTTAATGTGACAAAAGTTTAGAGTTGATCGAATAATACTGTATCTAATATTAAGTTGATGTTAGGAATAGTTTAAGAAAAAAAATATATTTTGAAAAACTATTTTTTAATAATTTTTTCAAAATAATAATAATAATAATAATAATTATTATTATTATTATATTATTATTATTATTTTAAAATAATTTTAAACAGTTATATATAAGTGGGTTTTTTAAATATTATATTATTTGAAAATAATTTTCAAATAACTATATATATATATATAAATGGATTTTTTAAAATATCATTATTTTACATTAATATTCAATATTCAGAGTGTTGATTTGATGCTTGATGTTTAAATAATAAAGAACTCAACTCTTTTAAATTCTAAAATAGAGATAAATGGTTGAAAAAAGTAATTTTTTTTTCCTTTTAAGAAGTGATTTAAGAGGTTACTCATAGTTTCTTCCATTTCATACAAATAAAATAAAATAAAAAATATCAATTTATTAACTTAAAATAAAATATATAATAGGTATTGTTTTAACATAAAGAATAATTATAATACTTAAAATAATTATTCATTTTAAAATTTAATATATTTATTATATTATTATTTTTGAAATATATTTTTTTAATTAATATAAGAAATTATTTATTAATTAGTATTGATCTCAATCTTTAAATTATATAATATTTTTACTTATTTAAAACTCTATGTTAAAAATAATGGTACGACTTTTTTTTTACCTACAATCTTAATATTTCGATTTCAAATTTATTAAAAAATATTAATTTAATATATTTTTTATGAGTTATAATTAAATACACGTCTTTAGTTTTTAATAAGTTAAAGAACAAATATGTTTATAAATTATTTTTAATTTTAAATAATGCGAAAAAAATTTATTTAGGATACAAAATTTGTAAATAAAAAATTAAATATAATACATAAATTATTATTGTCAGTTCAAATATTTTTAAAATTAAAAAAAAATCAAAAGTCCATATTTTGAAAAAATATATATAAAATATTTAAATAATTATATAGTTCAATCAACTAAAATATATGACTTCTACAGAGATAAAATATAAATTAAACAGAATCAATAAAATAAAATAGTCTTAAATTATTCTATCTTCCTTTTTATTATAAAAAATATTTTATATATCACTATTTTAAAATAAACAAAAAAAATTAGGAATAGGTTACCCTTATATATCTAAAATTGCATATAACAAATTTTAGGAATTAATATAACAATTATATACAATTTATGTTATTTATTTGACATCTCATCTTATATAAAATTATTTTATATAACTTGTAAATGAAGTGTTTAAAATTATCAGTGCTCCTAAAAAAGGAAAATTGTTAATCAAGTATTGGAAATTGTGTTGGACCATTGAAAAACATTTACTTTCAAATTGGCATTGAAATGAAAATGACTCTTTTCTCTTATTTTGATTTTTTTAGAAAAATTTATGAAATTTTTTGAATAAATTTTTATATAACTATTTTTATTCATGAAATATCCATTTCATATTTTTATATATCAAATAATATATTTCTTTTATTTTTACTTTATTGTAATTTTTTCCTTTTTATCTATTTAATCCAAAAAAATCATAAAAATAAATTTTAAAAAAATTATCTTAGGTTTAAATTTTTATTTATAAATAATTTTAATAAGTTAACTTATTTTATTTTCATTGTTTTATAGAAAATATTCGTAGATAATTTAAAAGGAATAATATTTTTAAATCAATATTTAAAAATAATAATTAAAAATAGTAGAAATGTTAGATAATGAAATTAAAAAAATTGAATGATAAGATAAAAAATGAATTTAGTGACAATTTAAGAGAAAAGAAAGGTTGGTTGAAGAATTATCTTTTTTGCTTTTGATCCAGGCATTGCATGTGTTTGATTTTTTTATTATGACATGCATGTGATTGTTTTCTTTATTATTTAAATTTTTCGCATGACATATTAGGTATAGGTGCATATTAGATATAGTGGCATGTGTTGAATATGATATGTTGGAAAAAGTGGATTAATATGCCCTCATTGCCTATAAGGTCTACCTATCTTTTGTTTGTTGGTATTGACAACTCAATCAACTCAATCTCAATTGCAAAACGCGGCAAGGTCAAGTATACAAGTGACTCAACCATATGATATCTTATGTTACTATGATATTGTAATCTAAATTTTATTTTAATCATATGTTTAGTATTGAATGTTAGATAATGAAATTAAAAAAAAAAATGAATGATAAGATAAAAAATGAAAAGAGAGAGACAAATTGAGAAAAAAAAAAAAGTTAGTTGCAGAATTATCTTTCTTACTTTTGATCTAAGTATTAGATGTGTTTGATTTTTTTATTATGACATTGCATGTGTTTGTTTTCTTTATTATATAAATTTTTCTCATGACATATTACGTATAGGTGCATATTAGATATAATGGCATGGGTTGAATATGATATGTTGGAGAAAGTGGGTTGATATGCCCCCATTGCTATCTAACAATTGAAATCGCAAAATTTTCACACCAAAATCCTTACAAATACCTCATAAGAGCTCCAATTTCGTCATACACACAGCAACAAATATTTCATTTAAGAAGAATTTGAAATAGAGTCATTCAAGGTTTTATTTTCTGTTTTTTGTTTGTTGGTCTTGGAAACTCAATCAACTCAATCTCATGTCGGTCATGCCGAATACCCTCAAGCAGACATCATCAATGGCTCCAACGCGGCAAGGTCAAGTTTACAAGTGGCTCAACCATATGATATCGTATGTTATTATGATATCGCAATCTATGTTTTATCTTAATCATATGTTTAGTATTGTTTGTTGGATAATGAAATTAAAAAAAATGAATGATTAGATAAAAAAGGAAATTAGTGAGAATCTGAGAAAAAACAAAGGTTTGGTTGTAGAATTATCTTTCTTACTTTTGATTGAGGCATTGCATGTTTTTGGTTTTTTTATTATGATATTGCATGTGTTTGTTTTCTTTATTATGTAAATTTTTCGCATGACACATTAGATATAGGTGCATATTAGATATAGTGGTATGTGTTGAATATGATATGTTGGAGAAAGTGGGTTGATATGCCCGCATTGCCTGTACGGTCCAGTTAATAATTGAAATCGCAAAATTTCCATGCCAAAGTCCCTACAAATACCTCATAAGAGCTCCAATTTCAACAATCACACATTAACAAATATTACATTTGAGAAGAAACTGAAATGTAGTCATTCAAAATTTGATGTCTTGTTTTTGTTAGTCTTGACAACTCAATCAACTCAATCAACTCAATCTCATGTCGGTCATGCCGAATGCCCTCAAGCATACATCCTTAATGGCCACAACGTGGCACGATCAAGTGTACAAATGACTCAACCATATGATATTGTATGTTATTATGATAGTGTAATCTATATTTTATCTTAATTATATGTTTATATTGTATATTAGATAATGAAATTAAAAAAAAATGAATGATAAGATAAAAAATGAAAAGAGTGAGATATTGAGAAAAAAAAGGTTGGTTGTAAATTATCTTTCTTACTTTTGATCCACGCATTGCATGATTTTGGTTTTTTTATTATGACATTGCATGTGTTTGTTTTCTTTATTATGTAAATTTTTCGCATGACATATTAGGTATAGGTACATATTAAATATAGTGTCATGTGTTGAATATGTTGGAAAAAGTGGGTTGATATGTCCCAATTGCCTATACGCAATTGAAACTCCAAAATTTCCACGTGAAAGTCCCTACAAATACCTCATAAGAGCTTCATTTTTATCATTCAAACACTAACAAATATTACATTTGAGAAGAAACTATTAGAATAATGAATAATTTCTATTATTATTAGAACATTTCTGTTATTATTCTAATAGTTAATAGTTATTATTCTAATAAATAGTTTCTATTTTTATCTTTATCTTTTTTGTATATAAACAAGTGTTTTTGCTTGTTTATGAGATAACCATGAATAATACAAGTTATTTTATTCCTTCTTTTCTCTATTTCACTCACATGGTATCAGATGTTATTCTTCTGCCTTCAGAAATCTAATCCTCTTATTCTCATTGATTTTTCTTTCTAAAATTCATTAATGGGGAATTCTACTGTTGAAGTAGAACCTTCACCTACATCTTCTTCTTTTGTCAAAGAGGAGCATAAATTGTTCTCTCAGTTTGGTTTCTCGAAGGAGCAATGTCAAGCTTTACTTGCCTTGCTTCAACAATCTCAGTCTTCTTCATCTTCTGTCAATACTGTTCATCAATGCACTAATGCTTCCTCAAGTATAACTTTTCCTACACCTCTTTGGATCTTAGATAGTGGCGCCACAGATCATATATGCCCTACCAAATCTGCTTTTCAGAACCTTGGGCCTATTTCTCCTATATTTATTAAGCTTCCTAATAATTTTCTGTTGAAGCTAAGTTTTCTGGTATTATTACTATTGGCAATATAATTTTGCATGATATTTTATATCTACCAGAATTTTTTGTTCATTTAATCTCTATTCCTAAACTCATTGCCAATACTAATTATTTGATCTTATTCTATATAAAACCAATTGTTTTCTCTTACAAATACCTACCTTCTAAATGATTGGAGTAGCTAAGAAAGATCATGGCTTGTTTCATCTTTTGGATCAAAGTGTTTTAAATTTTTCTTCAAATAATACCAATGTTCATGGTAACATTTCTGATTTACAAACTTCTGTTTTCAATATCAATAATGATAATAGTACTTTGTGGCACACGAAATTGGGTCATCCTTATAATAAAACACTCCAAGTTTTATCCTCTCGATATCCTGATATTCTTTTTCATCCTATTGATGCATGTGATGTTTGTGTTTATGCTAAACAAAAGTACCTTATACAAACAGTAGTACCAAAACCAAAGCTTTTTTTTGAACTTATACATGTTGATATATGGGGACCCCTTTCTATTTCTTCTATTGAAGGTTTCAAATACTTTCTCAATGTAGTTGATGACTGTAGCAGGTTTACTTGGATTTTATTACTTAAAACTAAAACTGATGTTAGATCTTCCTTAAAAACCTTTATTACTTTACATGATAATTAGTTTGATTGTCATTTAAAAAGAATTATATCTGATAATGGCAAAGAATTTTTACTCCCTGATTTTTATTCATCTAAAGGAATTGTTCATGAAACCTCTTGTGTTGAGACCCCTCAACAAAATGGCATTGTTGAGCGGAAACATCAACATTTATTAAATGTCTGTAGAGCTTTACTTTTTCAAGCAAAAATTCCTAAAATTTTTTGGTCCTATGCTCTTAGACATGTTATTTTTCTCATTAATAGATTACCAACTCCTTTCTTAAGATTTCAGTATCAACTTGTTTTTGGAAACAAACCAGACTTTGGTTTTCTAAAGCCTTTTGGATGCTTAGCTTATGCTAGTACTCTTACTGCTGGCAGATCCAAAATTGATCCAAGAGTTTCTAAATGTATTTTCTTGGGTTATAAATCTGGTACGAAAGGGTATATCCTTTACAATCTTCACTCTAAATCCTTTTGTATTTCTAGAAATGTTATTTTTCATGAACATATATTTCCATATTCCCAACATTTTCCTGATTCTGAAAATTTTAATATATCTCCTAGTCTCAATTCTTCTGAATTTACTCCTTATGATTTTCTTTCTGTTTTACCTTATCTTCCTATCCCTGATGTGCCTAGTACTGATGTTGTTATTGATATTGATAATGTTCAAAACACTACTGTTCTAACCAGAGTCTCTTCTAGGATTAAACACAAGCCTGCTTATCTTGATCAGTACTATTGTGGTACTACTTATGCTTCCCAATCAAAGCATTCTACCCCTTATCCTATGCATTCTTTTGTTTCCTATGACAAATATTCTATGGATCATGTTTCTTTTTGTCATTCTATTTCTGCACATGTTGAGCCTACCTCTTTCGAAGAAGTCCGTTCTCAAGATTGTTGGCAAAAGGCTATGGCAAGTGAGCTTCAAGCTTTGGACAGGAATCAGACTTGGTGTTTGGTTAATCCTCCTCCTAGCAAAAAGATTGTTGGATGCAGATGAGTGTACAAAATTAAATACAAATCTGATGGTTCTATTGAAAGGTACAAGGCAAGGCTTGTTGCAAAAGGGTTCACACAAACAGAGGGGGTTGACTACTTTGAAACTTTTTCTCTTGTTATCAAGCTCACTACAGTTCGTGTTTTGTTAGTTGTTGCTAGTGCAAACAATTGGTTTCTACACCAGTTAGATGTTGACAATGCTTTCCTCCATGGCGATTTGAAGGAAGATGTCTATATGAAACCTCCTCCTGGTCTCACTCTTCCTCATTCTAAAATGGTTTGCAAGCTTCAAAAGTCTCTCTATGGTCTCAAGCAAGCCAGTAGAAATTGGAATCAGAAACTAACATCTGAGTTACTTTTCTTGGGTTACACACAAAGTTCTGCTGATCATTCTTTGTTCATCAAACTTTAAGGTATTACTATCACAATTCTCTTAGTATATGTTGATGATATTGTGCTTAGAATAGTCTCTCTGAGATTCAGTTTTTCAAGAGCCATCTCCACTCAAAATTTCATATCAAGGATCTTGGACCTCTTAAGTTCTTTCTTGATCTAGAGGTTGCAAGGTCTAAGTCTGGTCTGGTTTTGAATCAACGGAAATACTGCCTTGAGTTGCTTTCTGAAGCTGGTATGTTAGGGTGCAAACCAGCCCCCACTCCTGCTGATCCTTTTGTCAAATTACATGCAGATCAAGGTTCTCTTCTTCCAAATCCTTCTTCTTATAGGAGACTTATTGGTAGATTATTCTACCTCACTCATACAAGGCCAGATATAAGCGTTGATGTTCAACAGCTTAGCCAGTTTGTTTCTCCACCTAGAGAACCTCATTTACAGCAAGCAATGTGTATTTTTAAATACTTGAAAAGTGCTCCTGGCACTGGTTTATTTTATCCCGCTGACAATTCTCTACAAATACAAGCTTTTTCTGATTCTGATTGGGCCACATGTTCTACTACTCGGAGATTCGATAGTTAGTCTACCATCCAAATTGTCAAGAATCCTACTTTTCATGAAAGAACTAAACATATTGAGGTAGACTGTCACATAATCAGGATCAAGATTCAAGAAGGACTTGTCAAATTAATGTATGTTCCTTCTTCTCAACAGTTGGTTGGCCGATGTACTTACTAAATCACTTTATCCTGTTTCTTTCAAGACTACTGTGTCCAAGATGGGTCTTCTTAACATCTATGACCCACCTTGAGAGGGGGTATTAGAATAATGAATAATTTCTGTTATTATTAGAATATTTATGTTATTATTCTAATAGTTAATAGTTATTATTCTAATAAATAGTTTCTATTTTTATCTTTATCTTTTTTGTATATAAACAAGTGTTTTTGCTTGTTTATGAGATAACCATGAATAATACAAGTTATTTTATTCTTTCTTTTTTCTCTTTCACTCACAGAAACTGAAATGGAGTCATTCAAAGTTTCATTTTTTGTCTTGTGTTTGTTGGTCTTGACAACTCAATTGATATAGTATGTTACTATGATATCAT
The DNA here is from genome assembly GCA_016859785.1 of Macrotyloma uniflorum. Taxonomy (NCBI): domain Eukaryota; kingdom Viridiplantae; phylum Streptophyta; class Magnoliopsida; order Fabales; family Fabaceae; genus Macrotyloma; species Macrotyloma uniflorum. Next base: position 879,603 of record BDMB01000070.1, on the reverse strand, counting down.
AATCTATATTTTATCTTCTTAATTATATGTTTAGTATTGTATATTAGATAATGAAATTAAAAAAATAAATGATAAGATAAAAAATGAAATGTGTAAGAATCTGAGAAAAAAAAAGAGTTGGTTGCACAATTATCTTTCTTGCTGATTGTTTTCTTTATTATGTAAATTTTTCACATGACCTAATAATTGAAAATAGATAAATTACTATTGTTAATTCAAATACTTTTTAAATTAAAAAAATAATATTTTCAAAAGTGAATAATTATATTTTTCTTTTGAAAAAAAAATATAAAATATTTAAATAATTATATAGTTAAAACAAGTAAAATATATGGCTTCTCCAAAAATAAAATATAAATTAAACAGAACCAATAAAATAAATAACCTTAAATTATTCTATCTTCCTTTTTATTATAAAAAAAAATATTTTGTATATCACCATTTTAAAATAAATAAAAATTAGAAGTAATTAACAGTTATATTATATAATTCTGCAATATCTGAAATTGCATATATAACAAATTTTAAGAATTAACATCTCCTCGTATATAAAATTATTTTATATAATTTTTAAATGAAGTGTTTAAAATTACGTGTGCTCTTAAAGAAAAGAAAATTATTAATCAAATATAGGAAATTGTGTTGATCCATTGAAAAAAATTTACTTTCAAGTTGGTATTAATTGGAATAAAAATATGACTCTTTTCTCTTATTTTGATTTTTTTAGAAAAATTTATGAATTCTTTTAAATAAATTTTTATACATGAAATATCTATTTCCTATTTTTATATATTAAATAATATATTTCTTATATTTTTACTTTATTGTAGTTTTTTTCTTTTTATCTATTTAATCTAAAAAAAATCATAAAAATGAATTTTCAAAGAAATTATCTTAGAGTTAAATTTTTATTTATAAATAATATTAATAAGTTAACTTATTTTATTTTCATTGTTTTATAAAAAATATTGATAGATAAATTTAAAAGGAATATTTAAAAATAAAAATAAAAATGAGTAGAAATGTTAGATAATGACATTAAAAAAATAATGATAAGATAAAAAATGAATTGAGTGAGAAAGTGAGAGAAAAAGGTTGGTTGAAGAATTATCTTTCTTACTTTTGATTCAGGAATTGCTGGTACATTCTACCTAATAATTGAAAGTGCAAAATTGTCATGCGAAAGTCCCTACAAATACCTCAAAAGAGCTCCAATTTCATCATTCTCACACCAACAATTATTACATTTAAGAAGAAATTGAAATGGAGTCATCTAAAGTTTCATTTTCTGTGTTCTATTTGTTGGTCTTGCCAACTCAATCAACTCAATCTCATGTCATGCCGAATGCTCTCAAGTAAACATCCTCAATGGCAAAAAATGTGGCAAGGTGAAGTCTACAAATGACTCAACCATATGATATCGTATGTTATTATGATATCATAATCTATATTTTATCTTAATCATACGTCTAGTATTCTATGCTAGATAATGAAATTAAAAAAAATGAATGATAAGATAAAAAATGAAATGAGTGAGAATTGAGAAAAAAAAAAAAAAAGGTTAGTTGTAGAATGTGTTTCTTTTCTTTATTATGTAAATTTTTCGCATAACATATTACATATAGGTGCATATTAGATATAGTGGCATGTGTTGAATATGATATGTTGGAGAAAGTGGGTTGATATGCCCCCCTTACCTGTACGGTCTACCTAACAATTGAAACCCCAAAATTTCCACACCAAAGTCCCTACAAATACCTCGTAAGAGCTCCAATTTCAACATTCACACACCAACAAATATTATATTTGAGAAAAAACTTAAATGGATTAATTCAAAGTTTCATTTTATGTCTTGTATTTGTTGGTCTTGGCAACTCAATAAATTCAATCTCATGTCAGTGTCATGCCGAATGTCCTTAAGCAAACATCCTTCATGGTCATGCGGCAAAGTCAAGTGTACAAGTGGCTCAACCATATGATATCGTATGTTATTATGCTATTGTAATCTATATTTTATCTTAATCATATGTTTAGTATTCTATGTTAGATAATGAAATTAAAAAAAATTAATAAGATAAAAAATGAATTGAGTGACAATCTGAGAAAAGAAAATAAGGCCGATTGCAGAAAGAGACATTGCATGTGTTTGGTTTTTTTATTATGACATTGCATGTGTTTGTTTTCTTTATTATGTAAATTTTTTGCATGACATATTAGATATAGGTGCATATTAGATATAGTTGCATGTGTTGAATATGACATGATGGAGAAAGTGGGTTGATATGCCCCCATTGCCTATACAGCCTATGTAACAATTGAAAGCTCAAAATTTCCATGCCAAAGTCCCTACAAATACTTCAAAAGAGCTCCAATTTCATCATTCACACACCAACAAACATTACATTTAATAAGAATTTGAAATGAAGTCATTCAAAGTTTCATTTTCTATCTTTTGATGGTTGCTTTTGACAACTCAATCTCAGGTCAATGTCATGCCGAATGCCCTCAAGCAAACATACTCAATGAGCAAAATGCGGCAAATTCAAGTGTACAAGTGACTCAACCAAATGATATCATATGTTATTATGTTATCATAATATATATTTTATCTTAATCATATGTTTAGTATTGTATGTTAGATAATGAAATTAAGATAAAAAATGAAATGAGTGAGAATCTAAGAAAAGAAAGAAAGAGGTTTAGTTGTAGAATTATCTTTCTTGCTTTTGATCGAGGCAATGCATGTATTTGGTTTTTTTAATATAACATTGCATGTTTTTGTTTTCTTTATTATGTAAATTTTTCACATGACATATTAGGTATAGGTGCATATTAGATATACTGGCATGGGTTGAATATGATATGTTGGAGAAAGTGGGTTGATATGCCACAATCCCTGTACGGTCCACCGCAAAATTTTCACGCCAAAGTCCCTACAAATACCTCAAAAGAGCTCCAATTTTAACATTCACACACAAACAAATATTACATTTAAGAAGAAATTGAAATGGAGTCATTCAAAGATTCATGTTTTGTGTTTGTTATTATTGGTAATTCAATCAACCCAGTCAACTGTACAAGTGGCTCAACCATATGATATTGAATGTATAGGTGCATATTAGATATAGTGGCATGTGTTGAATATGTTGGAAAAAGTGGGTTGATATGTCCCCATTGCTTGTACCGTCTACCTAACAATTGAAACTATAAAATTTCCACGCAAAAGACCCTACAAATACCTCATAAAGAGCTCCAATTTTAACATTCACACACAAACAAATATTACATTTAAGAAGAAATTGAAATGGAGTCATTCAAAGATTCATGTCTTGTGTTTGTTGTTCTTAACAACTCAATCAACTCAATCTCATGTCGGTCATGCCGAATGTCCTCAAGCATACATCCTCAATGGCCACAACGTAGCCCAGTCAACTGTACAAGTGGCTCAACCATATGATATTGTATGTATAGGTGCATATTAGATATAGTGGCATGTGTTGAATATGTTGGAAAAAGTGGGTTGATATGCCCCCATTGCCTGTACCGTCTACCTAACAATTGAAACTGTAAAATTTCCACGCAAAAGACCCTACAAATACCTCATAAGAGCTCCAATTTCATCATTCAAACTCCGACAAATATTACATTTGAGAAGAAATTGAAATGGAGTCATTCAAAGTTTCATTTTTTTGTCTCGTGTTTGTTGGTCTTGGCAACTCAATCTCAAGTCGAAGTCATACCGAATTCCCTCAAGCAGACATCCTCAATAGCCACAACGAGGCAAGGTTAAGTTTACAAGTGGCTCAACCATATGATATCGTATGTTATTTTGATATCGTAATCTATATTTTATTTTAATCATATGTTTAGTATTGTATGTTAGATAATGAAATTAAAAAAAAATGAATGATAAGATAAAAAATGAAATGAGTTAAAATTTGAGAAAAAAAAAAGGTTGGTTACCGAATTATCTTTCTTATTTTTTATCCAAGCACTAGATGTGTTTATTACGTATAGGTTAACAATTGAAACTGCAAAATTTCCACGTCATTCAAAGTTTCATTTTTTGTCTTGTGTTTGTTGGTCTTGGCAACTCAATCTCATGTTGGTGTCATGCCGAATGCCCTCAAGCATACCTCCTCAATGGCCAAAATGCGGCAAGGTCAAGTATGCAAGTGACTCAACCATATGATATAGTATATTATTATGATATCATAATCTATATTTTATTTTAATCATATGTTTAGCATTATATATTAGATAATGAAATTTAAAAAAAAATGAATGATAAGATAAAAAATGAAAAAAGTGAGAATCTGAGAAAAAATAAAGGGTTGGTTGTAGAATCATCTTTCTTATTTATGATCCAAGCATGTGTATGTTTTTTTTATTATGACATTTATGTCTTTGTATTCTTTATTATGTAAATTTTTCACATGACATATTACCCCCATTGCCTGTACGATTGAAACCGCAAAATTCTCATGCCAAAGTCTCTACAAATACCTCATAAGAGCTCCAATTTCATCATTCACACACTAACAAATATTACATTTGAGAAGAAATTGAAATGGAGTTATTCAAAGTTTCATTTTCTGTCTTTTATTTGTTGGTTTTGACAACTCAATCAACTCGATCGCATGTCTGTGTCATGCCAAATGCCCTCAAGTCCTCAATGGATCTATATTTTATTTTAATCATATGTTTAGTATTGTATGTTAGATAATGAAATTAAAAAAAAAATGAATGATAAAATAAAAAATGAAAAGAGTGAGAAATTGAGAAAAAAAAAGTTGGTTACAGAATTATCTTTCTTGCTTTTGATCTAGGCATTGCATGTGTTTGATTTTTTTTATTATGACATTGCATGTGTTTGTTTTCTTTATTATTTAAATTTTCCGCATGACATATTAGGTATAGGTGCATATTAGATATAGTGGCATGTGTTGAATATGATATGTTGGAAAAAATGGATTAATATGCCCTCATTGCCTATAAGGTCTACCTATCTTTTTGTTTGTTGATCTTGACAACTCAATCAACTCAATCTCAATTGGTAGAACGCGGCAAGGTCAAGTATACAAGTGACTCAACCATATGATATCTTATGTTACTATGATATTGTAATCTAAATTTTATTTTAATCATATGTTTAGTATTGAATGTTAGATAATGAAATTAAAAAAAAAATGAATGATAAGATAAAAAATGAAAAGAGAGAGAAATTGAGAAAAAAAAAGTTAGTTGCAGAATTATCTTTCTTACTTTTGATCTAAGCATTAGATGTGTTTGATTTTTTTTATTATGACATTGCATGTGTTTGTTTTCTTTATTATATAAATTTTTCTCATGACATATTACGTATAGGTGCATATTAGATATGTTGGAGAAAGTGGGTTGATATGCACCCATTGTCTGTACGGTCTATTTAACGGTTTCATCTATTTAACAATTGAAACCGCAAAATTTCCACCCCAAAATCCCTACAAATACTTCATAAGAGCTCCATTTTCATCATTCACACACCAACAAATATTATATTTGAGAAAAATTTGAAATGAAATCATTCAAAGTTTCATTTTCTGTCTTTTGTTTGTTGGTCTTGACAACTCAATCTCATGTCGGTCATGCCGAATACCCTAAGCAGACATCCTCAATGGTCCCAACGCGGCAAGGTTAAGTGTACAAGTGGCTCAATGATATGATATCGTATGTTATTATGATATCGTAATCTATATTTTATCTTAATCATATGTTTAGTATTGTATGTTAGATAATGAAATTAAAAAAAATGAATGATAAGATAAAAAATGAAATGAGTGAGAATCTAATAAAAAAAAGGTTTGGTTGCAGAATTTTCTTTTCGAGGCATTGCATGTGTTTGGTTTTTTTATTATGACATTGCATGTGTTTGTTTTCTTTATTATGTAAATTTTTCCATGACATATTAGGTATAGGTGGATATTAGATATAGTGACATGTGTTGAATATGTTGAAAAAAGTGGGTTGATATGCCCCCATTGCTTGTACGGTATACCTAACAATTGAAATTGGAAAATTTCCACACCAAAGTCCCCACAAATACCTCATAAGAACTCCACAAAGTTTCATTTTCTGTCTTGTGTTTGTTGGTCTTGACAACTCAATCTCATGTCGATGTCATGCCAAATGCCCTCAATCAGACATCATCAATGGCCACATCGCAGCAAGGTCAAGTATACAAGTGGCTCAACTATATCGTATGTTATTATGATATCATAATCTAACTTCATCTGCTATGAAATTTAATGGCTCCTCAATGCCTAAAATTATGTGACGTTGCTTATTCAATTTTATTTTCTTCTACTAATTGTTATGTGCATAATCCTTAATTCGGGAGGATGACTTGGATAGGCAGTAGAGAGAGGGACTTTATATGTTGAATGAAATGAATGTTCCAATTATTGCACCCTTTATTATTGATTTATTATTTTTATTTTTATTTTGCTTTTGAATTCAGCTTCATCTAATTTTTATTTATATCATTCTCGCCTTAAACATGTTTTTTTCCTCAAGGTTAAACTATTTAGTCTCCATTGAAATTTTAGACAAGTTACAAACAAATGATATTTCTTATTATTTTGGTTATAAACTAGTTAAATTTATTACTTTAACTTGTATCAAGTGTGTTTCTACCTCTCATACACTTTTTGAATTGGTCCATTTTGATATATGGGGTTCATCATCGATTCCTACAAAAGGTGAATCTTGTTATTATGTCTCATTTATTAATGATTATACTCGTTATTATTGGATTTATCTTATAAAACATTACTATGAGTTTTATGTATATCTTATGTTTCATTTACTTAAAACTCAATATAATGTTATTATTAAGTGTTTTCGATGCGATTTTGGTAATAAGTATTCTTATAATAAATTTTGTGAATTACTTGTTTCTTATAGTACTCTTTGTTAGAATGGAGTTGTAGAAAGAAAATATACTTATTCTCTCCTATTGTCTATTTGGAATTTTGGGTGCAACTACTGACTAAATTTGATGTTCTTTTATATAAGATATATCTTCCTTTTAAAAGTTGTATGATTATATTCTTAATTACTCTTTTTAAAAAAAAAATATTTTATTTATTTTGTTCTTCGTATACAAATAAAATTATAGTAAATTATCCTTTATTTCCATATGTATTTTTTTTAATTATAAGGATTATTGTTGTTATGATTTTACTAATAGCAAATTCTATATTTTTTATTATATTATTTTTTTTTATTACATTTATTTTATTTATTTTCTTATAATTTTCCTGACTCTACAAAGTTTTATTTTATTTATATAAATTTTTTTTAAGAATAATAATGATGTTATAAATAACTTTTTGAAACTAAAAATTTAAATAATATTAATGAATTTTTAATTTAAGATAATTATTTAACATTCAAAAAATAATAAAGAAAAAATTATAAAGTTAAAATTATAATTAGAAAAATTTAGAACCTCTTTATTATCGGAAATTGAAATTTTATATTCTCTTGTTACCAATTAAATAACTCTATTCTTTAGAAATTATTCTAATTACTAACCAAATTTTAAATATTATATTAGATTTCAAATTAATACATAAAATTTAATCACAAACCAAATTTTAAATATTAAATTAGATTTCACCTTAATATATAAACTATACTGATTCAAACACATTATGTGAATTTTCTTAATAAAGAAGAGGTTATACCATATCTACGTACTTAATGAGTTTGCACCTTGACTAGAGAATTTGTCGTTGATATCTTTAAGTGAGTTTGAGCAAAATTGGAAACAATCTACAACCCTTTCTTCAATCAATAAGGTATTAACTCCATTTGACATGCATGATTGTGGGAGAGAAAAGTACATCCACACGAACCCACTACGGCAAAATTAACAATAACAATGCATAATGCATGTCTCCATTTAAGATTTTATTTTTCTAACTTTGAAGGGACTGCAATGAGATAACACTAGTTTTAAATATTTATTTCTTCATATTCAAAGTGGCATGTGGCTTTCTTGTGGAATACACACACCCCTGAATTGTTTAATAGAAAATACGACGATCCTCACATTCATAAAGTTATGTTTTATTATTGTTTTTAATAAATAGAGGGGCTGCCACTACCCTAGCTTATATTATATCTGCAATGAAACATTATCTCCTTTTAGATAACCCCGCCACTACATCTACCTTTCCTATCTCTATTCTCCAATATTATCACTGATAAGTTTCAGTGCTTATGGTAACAGAAGACTGTTATTTCATCATATTAACTAAATGTTATAATCTTTGAAGTTCAAGCAAAGTAAGAAACTCGAATGTAGGACAAATTTTCATTATGAGAAAGAGCTAAATAGATGTTCCCTGAAAATATAAACATGACATACGAATTTGTGAATTTGTGTGTCTTGTTTTCTTACATGTTCACTTGAAATACATTTCAGGAAAACTTTCGATATAAGGATCCATCTTAATTTAGGATCTCTTACCAATTCTTCCTGGACTGAATTTCTTCCTGGACTGAATGAAATCTGACAATGAAATCTGACTCTGAAATACAATTCTTCCTAGACTGAATGAGTAAACCAACAATTATATAAAGAAATACAATTTTACTTCTTATCCAATATCTTAAGATTATGGATTTGTGTCTTTCTATTTTATATGTTATTTATCCTTTATATTTTTAATCAACGTAAAATTTCAACTCAGAAGTCCAACACATATTATATATACACTGACCAAAATAAAAGTGAATCATGCAAACATCCAAACAGGCCATGAAAAAGTTAATTCATTGTTAATTGAAAGCTTCAGGAATTATTATTCGTAGTGCTCTCCAGACCATCACCACTGAGGTCCATTATTATCAAGCTTACCTAACTGTAATCTTACTTCTATGGTCTATTTCTATATAATAACTTCCATCATAAGAGTGTGCCCTCCACAAGCAATCTTTATCTCATTTTCCCTTTATCCTTCTACCTTACAATTCTTGTGCATTATGGCTTCTCTTGACACTAGTAGCAATGAAATGCCAATTAAAAATGTTGAGATTCTCATTCACTCTAATGATATAGAAGCAAAGCCTAACCAAGACATGGAAGAAAACAATATTGAGTACTCTCAAAGGGCACAATGGCTTGGGGAAGCTGTGTTTGGAGCCAAAACTGGGTTGGCCTTAACCACCTTACTGATGATGGCGGTTGAAGCTTTGAATGAAGACATTATAGCCATGCTTCTTGCTGGTTTCTCAGGACTAGTTGCTGGGGCTTGCAGTATGCCATTGCCAATTGAAGAGTTTGTATCGGTAGACACAGAGGTAGCTCAAATGAAAGTCCACAAGAACAAACACAAGGAAGGGGAGGAAGATGATAAACTTCTTAACCCTTTTCAAGCTTCCTTAGCATCAGGAATTGGATTTTCTATTGGCGCTATGGTACCATTGCTAGCATCTGTGCTTATAAGGGACTATAAGATCAGGCTGCTAGTTATTTCTGTGGCTATCTTGGCATTGCTGGTATTTGGAGGGATAGGAGCAGTGCATGGTGAAATTAAAAAAACACCAGTGAGAAGGAGTGGTGATAGTGGTGATTGGAGGTTGGATGACTATAACTATTATTTTTGGCTTTAACAAGTTAATTGGTTGTACTAAACTTTGAATGTGATTACCACATGCACACATAAATAACTTCACAGTTGTTTTCTCTTCCTTTTTTCTTAAACTTTGAAAACAGAATCAGCAGACTTGAGATTCAATATATCCAGTTGAGAATTGAACATGAGACAAAAATGACTATAGATTGTGCAGGTGCTTTATGTAATGAGAACATGTCTAATTGGGGTGCTAACTTTCTTTTCTTGTTCTTCTCCTATTTGGTGTTTCATTAATGATTATACCATATCTCTATATATCTGAATAAAGCGCCGAACTAGTTGTACTATGTTGAATGCACAAGTACACCTCCTTTTGCTTTTGCCGGCAGAGCATAAAAACTATATTTGGTTAAGTGATATTTAGAATGACATCTTGGTGAACAAGAAGTTAGGTTACAACTACGTCTTTAATTAATTTATTTTGTTAGGCATACATCTCGTGTTATAAAGCACGATATTGTTTTTATTGTTTTCTTTTTATAATTATTGGAAATAGTGTTATATGATGAACCACACGTTTTTAAATTTGTAGCAAAACTATGTTAAAAGGGTTCGTAATTTAAAAAAAAAAAAAATTTTACAACTTCACTTTTAATTAAAAAAATTATATCTTAAATTATAAATATTATTTTTTATGTGAGATAAATAAGATATAGGATTACAACTTTTATAAATATTATTTTTTTAAATTCAAAATAAAAATATGTCAATATAAATTTGTAATTTTGGAATGAAATAATTTCTAACTTCATCTAATATAATTCTCATAATTAAATTAATTAGTTCATTTAATTCATACTTTCAGATATAAAAATTATTTAATTAAATACAAAAAAAATATTTAATTAATTTCTCTTATTTTTAAATTAAATTTTTTTTCAAATTTAAATGGATAAAAAATACTCTATTTTGTGCTAAAAAATTTAGAATGAAATTCTATTAAGATAAGATTAATTTATTATTTAAGTTCTTTTCTTCGTCCTTTTTTCTTTTTCCATATTCTCGGATCTTTAAATAAATAAAAATTAAATAAAAAATTTTAAAAAAAATTGAAAAAATTTTTAAAAAAAATAAGAAATAAGATTTTTAACCAAATATTAAATAAAATATTTATCATCTTTCTTTTTCTAAACTAATGTTCTTAAAATTTACATAATACATAAATCTTACAAAATTACTTTTAGCAATATGATTTTTTTTTCTAAATTTATGTTTCAAAAACTATTTATTTAAATTTAAAATTATTTTAAAATTTATCCTAATTTTCATTAATTTTTTTGTACTTTTGCCTCACTTTTTTTATAACATGCAAAATCCATTCTTAATTATATAATGATGAATCATTTTAATGCTTCCCATTCGGAATTAATAAACTCATAAGCTATTCATATGGTCACATGATCAAACCAAGAAATTGGAATTAAAATATATTTTTATTTTTCTTTAATCACGTTTGAAATATCTCCATAATAAATCAATTTGATAGCAACTTTCTTAACAATATTTTTATGAATTAAAAATTATTAAATCAAACATAAACCCGCAAAATTATATAATTTTTAATAAATTTTAATAGTGAAATAAAATATATATTCTATATGATTGATTCTAGTGGCTTGAATTCTTATATATTTTTTTTCTAATGATTCTAGTATAATTCTTTTACATGTAAATGTTTTTTATAATTTTATGTTGTGACATTTTAGATTAGGGTACACTTCTTCTAATGATGTAATAATTATATTCTTCAATATAATAAAATTTCTTTTAATTATTTTATTCTTGGTGATGTATGTCATTTATATTAAATAAAAGAAATTATTTTATTCTATTAATTTTATTAAAAAATTTACTTTTTTATTTCATCCATGTTGATAGATGGAAACTATATAATAAATCTTCTTTTAAGGGTATAGATTCTTTCTTACAATTATATATAGATAATTTTAGTAAATTTACATGGATTCACTTATTAAAATCAAAAGATGAAGTAAATATCATTCCTTTTAATTTTATAACTTTGATTGAGAAATAATTTGATTTAAAATTATAAAAGCTAAGATCAAATAATGGTAGATATATGTTTTTACAAGATTTTCTTACAAAACAAAACATATTTAATGAAACTTCTTATCTAACTCCTTACAATATAAACAGATTATAGACACATTACCTACATCCTTTTTAAATAAAAAATCTCATTATGAAATGGTTTTTAATTCTATTCTTGATTTCACAAATATGAGAATTTTTGGTTCCTTAATTTCTGCTAATACCTAACTTCAAGCAGAAAAAAGTTTGATGAAACGGATTCTAAATGTATTTTCTTAAATATGAAGCTAAAGGATATCTTATTTTAAATTTGTAATCACATTCTTTTATAGTTTCTAGAAAAGAAATTTTTCTTTTTACTATTGCACCTCTTGATATTAATGATTTCTTTTATACTTCTATTCATAGTAACATCAATCTTTCTAATTTTGATTTTTAATTCATGTTTATATTCTTAATCAAACACAAGATTTTTAAGATAATATCACTTATAAAATCAAAATACTGCAAATATTTTAATTAATATAATATGTTCAACTTTGAAAATCAACTCACTGAATTTTTTGTAGAGTTTTTTCAAAGGCAAAAAAAATCTCAATCATATTTATTAGACTATTATTATGGCAATTGTGTTTCTTTCCAATCTAAAATTATTGTTTCATATCATTTACAATCATATATATCTTATTCCTAATGTTTTGACAACCATTTCTAAGTCTTTCAAGTAAGCAAACCAATAGGATTTCTGGCAAGAAGAACTCATAGCTTTGGAAACTAAAAGGACTTGGTTTTTGGTGAAGGTTCTTCCAAGAAACTAAATTGTGAGTTGTAATTGGGTTCACAAAATTAAGAACAAAACAGATAGTCAATTGAAAAGAAATTAATGAAAAATTACTTGCATAAGGCTTCCTTTAGACAAATGGAGTATATTTATTTAAAATTTTCTCCTATAACTAAATTGAGTACTATAAAATTTTTCTTATCTATTCTTCTTTCCAATTATTTATTCTTGCATCAATTTGGTGTAGAAAATACCTCTTTTCATGGACAATGCAAGGAGGAATTTTATAGGAGGCCATCTTTAGAATGATAGTTTCTGACTTGAGTCTTGTTTGCAAGTTTGAGAAATCTCTAAATAACTTAAAACAAGTCAGGTGAAATCAGAAGCTTACTTCATCTCTTATTGTCTTTGGATACATTCCAAGCTTAGCAAATTATTTCTTATTGGTTAAGAGAAAAAAATCATCTTTTACAACACTTTTAATTTATCTTGATGATATAATACTCCAGACAATATAGTCCAGTAAAAATTAACCATGTCAAAACCTACCTTCATAATTAGTTTCAAATTAAAAACTTTGGTGATTTAAAGTTTTTCTTATGTTTTGAAGTTGTTAGATCTAAAATTGTTAGTTGTAAACCAACCATTTTTTAGTCAATCCTCCATTACAATTGAATTCTAATGAAAGAGACCTCTTTGTGAATTCTAATGCATCAAGTATTTTTATATTCGATTTCTATATAACTTTATATATGTAAAACTTCTTTAATATAGAAGTTATATAAAAGTTGAGTATTAAATCTTACTTTCGTTTGCTTGTGAATTACAATGCATCAAGTATTTTAATGATGATTTGTGTCTTAATATTCAAGTACTTTTTTATACTTTCTCAAATAGTAAATATATTATTCAACTTAACAAAATTGTACTTTCCATAAAAAAATAAAATATATTAAAATTAATAATCATCTCATTTAAATCAAGATATAAAAGTTCATTCTATTATTATACGTTATCTCAATTTGTTAAAGTAAATAATTTTACAAAAACTTTGTATCCCAATCATTTTAAATCAGGTGTGCAAGTTGAATTTTAGAATTATTCATTCATTTTGTTCATGTAACTTTTTTTTCTTAACTTGGTTCTACTTACCAAATTTACTAATTAATTAGTTTTAATTTTTAATTATTTTTATAGTTATTACATATATATAAATAAAAGTTTATTAAAGAATTACAAGAATTTTTTTATGCTTAATTCTTTTTTTCCTTCTTTCTTCTCTATCTAAAATTTTTGAAAGATCAAAATAACTAACAAAAAATTATTTGGTAGAAAATAATTATAAATTGAAAAGTAAAATAATGAAGATGTTTAGTAAAAATTATATAAGAAAAAAAAAATTAAAGCCGATACTCACTGATTTTTTATTTCACTCCCTTCCTCGCATTTTATTTTCATCAATTTACTTTGTCCTATTCCTTTTATGTTTATTTTATACCAAACATTTTATTTTACTTTATTTTTCGTCTATTTCTATTCACCGTAGCCCACTTTTTCATATTACAGTGTCAAAAACTCAAAAATGTGAAACTCAAACAAAAAAACAAAACATTATATTCAGTGATGTAAAATATATAAACCAAAATAACAAAATTAAAAGTAAAATAACAGAAATTCATTAAATAGACATCCAAAATCATAATTGGGTCACTTCTGATAATGATTTGTATTCTTTAATCAAGTTTTTCAGGATTTGAATCATGATAATGTTTCTTATATTTTTTTTTTTAAAAAAAAAAACTTAGATTTTTTATTTATTTTATTTTATAAAAACTCCCATTTGCGAAATTTTAACTGTGGAAAATTAAAATATGGGTTCTAACTTCTGCCATTGACAAGATATAGGAGGTCAGATCATACGCACGGATAAATACTAAGTTCATTCTATGATCTAATCATTTAGTGTCCAACAAGACATCTCACGAAAGATTAAAGGTTTAAACAAATTATAAATCTCCAATATATAACTAATATATTTTTTAAATATCTAATAAACTTTTTCTTTATATTAGATACATAATAAATTTAGTATTTAAATTTATTTTAACAAATCCCTGAAACATTTTTAAATTTTCTAATTGACCTCTCAAGATTTTTTATTTTAATCATGTTTTTATAATATCAATACTAACTTACGATACACGTATAAAACTGAGACAAAAGGACTCAAAGCAAAATGATTAATTTATTATATAACTAATTTAAAGAAAAATATTATTCATCAGTACTCACAATAAAATTAACCAGAATTGAGAACTTATTTAAGCTACGATTATAAGCATAAAACAATACCAAATAATCATAGAAATTAACAAATCAAATATGAAAAATCAGTCAGATATATAACACTTGACAAATAAACAGAAGTGAATGAAAACAATAGATTGAACAGGTTTGACATTCAACATGAGAACAAGAGATAGAAACGTTAGTTTTTAGCAGAGAGCATGATAACCGAATTACAAATTTATAGGGATAAACAACCAATTTCCTTTCATAATCAGTGAGACGGTTAAGTACGGCGGCAATCTCAAATCTGATTGAAGAACATGGAAATATGGGACCAAAGTCAGGTTTCACTATTGCTCTATGGTAAGACAAACTGGATCTCAGCAAACAAAACATCACATGCAGGCAGGTAAAAAGTTCGATGAGAGCAATCTTCCACCAAATAGAGCAACAATGTAAAAAATGCAATGGATCGTAGTTGCTCAACGCATCATGATCTCCAAACAAAGTGCCACAATCATAGAAAAAGGAACCCCTTTCCATCAGTGCCCCGTGAAGAAAACAAGAGTGGTATGTATATTTGAGTGCAATTGTGGGTAGCCACCATTTGCAGCAGAAAAGATTTTTTATGTTTTAAAAACCATGCATGTCCAATTAGCAACAAAAGAACCCAATGAAGAATCCAAAAAGACCACATTAAGCCAAGAATCCTGCCAAAAGGTCAATAACATCATTTAAGCGCAGGACAAAGCAGAAATCTAGCAAATAAGTAAGTAGGTGTACTAGACAAATATTCAAATTTACCCGCTTGACTACTTTTACTCAAAGATCCTGAGACGGGATAGCCAAACGGGCATTCTACTTTTAAAACTTCCTTCTCCCAATGAGAAGAAGCAAAACTCCACATTTGGACCTCCATCTTGGTCTTTCCAAAACCCACCCATCCAACACGAAGAAAACTTTCCAATACGTCTTAAACTGAATCAGGTAATCCAGCAGCAAAAATGTCATATGCAACTCCCCATGCATTAAAGTCACAATTCACAAGATACCCAGCAGCAGCAATTATAGATAGCATAGAGCACAACATCGAATTTGACCGCAAGTCAAGTATGCATAAGATTTCACTAGACCAAAAGATCAGCATTTAGGAACATAAAGAGTTTGCAAAATGTGCTGAGTATTGCATATCAAAATACTGGTATCAATGATCCATCCAAACAACAATCCCAGAAGTCCAGAGCATTGTGAGGTGTGAATGAAAAAGAAAGTTGAAGCATTAACAGCAACCTCTTCAATTTCAAAGCTGTAAAAAATCATAATTACAACTTGATTAGAACCATAAACACAAGGGGCAGAAAGGAGAGACAAGGGATCATTACATGCTGCATACCTCATTGAAAGATAAAATATATTAACGAAAGCCTCCTGATCCCCGTCGCTCTCGCTCATATGGTCCTGCACGATCACGATAATGTCGATCATTTCCAGAATCTCCATGACTACCACCATCCTTGTTGCGCCCCCCTGAAGAACGATCAGCATTTCTATCTGGCCCATAGTGACCACCACCACTGCTTCCACCATATCTACTTTCCCTACCACCATACCTTCCACCCCCACCCCTGGACCCTTCACCAGGGCATTCCCTAGCAAAATGACCAGGTTTTCCGCACTTGAAGCATTCACCACCATTAGATCCTCGACCACCTCCACCTCCACCTCCATAATCTCGGTTACGATCACGATCACGACCACGCTCCCGGTAGCGGTCACCATCATCTCTAGTTGATCCTTGTTGAGGCTGGGCTCTATCAACAGTAATAGTTCGCCCATCTAAATCCATCCCATTCATAGCATCAATGGCCTCTTCCATTGCTTTCTTGTCATCAAATGTGACAAATCCAAAACCACGAGATCGCCCAGAGAACTTGTCAACAACAACCTGTTTCAAAAATATGATGAAAGAGGACATTAAAAATCTCCAAAACAAAAAATAATGCTTAGATTCATCAACATAGTACACAGATTTCTTTTTACTTTGTTTACTTGATTTAGTTATAAACGAGTTCATTGGGTATTGCAATTTAACTTATAATAAAAAAAGAGAGGATAAATTGTAGATATCGCAAAAATGTACAGAATAAACCAACTTCTACACAAACAAAAGTTATGATACTGACAACAATAGCTTCAGCCAGAAGAACTACAACTATTATAGTTATAACATGATACTGATCACCTTTGCCTCAACAAGCTTGCCAAACTTTTCAAATGTATCCTTTAATTTTCTATCAGATGTTGACCAAGCAAGGCCACCAATGAAGCAACGATACTCTTCCACGTCAGACATTTTAAACTGCATAAATGCAGGAAGGCAAGCATTAGTACATAATATTTGAACTAACTATCCAAGATAAGCCATCCTACCATACAACAAATACGTGGAAGAACCGCTCCCTTTTAAGAAAGCCAATTAACTTACAAGAATTAAGGAATCAGATTATTTATAAACCAAAAGACAGCATAAGACTATGATTAAAGATGCTGTCCAACTACCTGACGATTAACATCTACACTTCAACAGAATAAAACTTAACGGCAAAAAAGTGGGCCCATTTTCAGGAAGCTAAATAAAAAATATTTAGCCTATAAAGCAATCTTGTGTATGCATTTATCATTGCTAAAGGGTTAAGAAATGCAGCAAAAAAAATTCACCATAACATTTTATGGGTACGGCTCTGTCAGTCATTTTCTAATCCTATTTTAAAATTGAGGGAGGAAAATTCAGGTTTTTCATACAATTTTGATGTAGAGTTTAGCAAAATGACAGGTCACAACTTGAGCAAGAAAAAGCTACCTAGGATTAAAAGCACAAAAATTATGCAAGACAAAGCTACGATTGCACAAAAATAAAAAAATTCAATAAGATTAATAAAATTCAACCTATATATTCCCTTATACAAGCAGAAACCTTTACTAAATTTGTGAATATTAGGGCCCGGAATTCAGGCAACCCAAACAACCCCGTTACTTAAAAACACAAAATTGATTACACCCATGACCATATCCAGCTTATAATCGATGTTGCTAAGCGAATTATGACAATTAGAAAACCACTTTCAGTCGGAAACAGGCGAATTTGAATTGAGTACGTGAAAGAGGAAAAAAATCGTGGTAAAACATAAATCAGGTAAAGAAAATGGAGAATAATACCGATGAGTGGAGGAGTAGTTCCAGGCAAACACGCGGAAGGAAAACCTAAGGGAGCCGAAGCGGAACACAGATGAAAGAAAAGTTAGCGAAACACTAGTACGTCATATATACAGCGCTAACACCCTCTTTTCTAGGTTACCTCAGAATCTCACGTGTCTCTTTTATTATTTTAAATATTATATATATAATTTTTATTTACTTTATAAGTTTAAATATATTTTATAATTCTTAATATTTATTTTAAAATAGATAAATAATGTTTTTAATAAAATTTTCTTCTCTATCATATATCAATTTTCCTATTCCTATTAACTAAAATAAGATAATTAAATTGTATTATTTTATCATAAAATTTAATTAGTGAAATGTATTCTTGTTATTTAATATTATAATGGCTTTTTTTTTCTAGATAATATTATCTAAAGATATCTTCAACTTCTCATAATAACTATTTTTCGAAACAATTTATATAAAAAATGATAAGATAACATTTATCAATAAATCCTTTTATAAAATAAATATTATTAAAAGTATTATTCTTTTTTAAGTATTTTCTTTGAATATATTCACCTTTATATTTATTTATTTAAGATACTATAACTTTTATTTATTTGAAAAAAATAAAAATTAAAAAATATTATTATTTAAAGAATATTTATGTAAAACAAATATTTAAGTATTTGATTTTTTATTTTTGTAAGTTTAATTTTATTATTTATAAATTTTTAAGAATTAGATATAATCTCAACATGAATCATTATAAAATAATTGATATCTTTTTTTATTTTTTTATTTTTTTAGTGAAGAAAAAAAGTCATTAAATATAAAAAAGTTTTGAAAAACACAATTTAACCTTCATTATATTTTTATTGTTAACAAAAACTCATTTTTTAATTGTAACAAGTGATAGAGGAAAATATTCTATATAATAATGGAATAAATCAATGTAATTGAAGGGATTTTTTTTAATAAGACCTTCCGGATTTAATAAGAATGATTATATTTTTTAGAGGGATAAAATGAGAATGTAGGTAAATTCTACACATTAACATTTTTATAAACCATAATCTTCTAATGATAAAATCAAAATCAAAATATCTTGAAAAATATTTAAAATTAAAGTATATCATTAATTTTACTTATATAAAATTAATTATAATAAATATTACAAGTACAAATCTTATAAAAAAAATTATGAAATCTTATCACATCATCTATAAATAAATAAATTAAATTATTGATATATATAATTACATAAAGTTATATCTTTTTAAAGATAATACAAAATATATATAAGATAAAGAAAGATCAAATTATAGAAGAAATATTTTAAAGATTTTATACTATTATTGTAACATAGGAATTAATAAATTTTTTTCATGATTGAAAGAATATATATAGGATTTTATATGTATTTTGGTTTTATATTTCCAAATTCAACTTAAGAAAGAAAAGTTAGCAAAATTTCTTAAAATATGTATAAATAACTTAAAATGAAAAGGGTTTAGAGACTTTTAGAAAATTATTTACATTTAATTGAACAATAATTTTTTAAAACATTACCTTGTTGTGAATTATATTAAAAATAAATTATTGTGAAAAGATAAAGATATAATATAAACAAGATTAACCTAATTAAAACATAGAATATATATATATATATATATATATATATTCATGGAGTATAATTGTCATTAGTACAAACTAATTATTCCAAATAAAATTAAAATAAAGAAGATCAGAAAGAACTTATGTATTAATTAAAGTATTTCAAAAGATTTAGGACTTAGTTATACAATAATTCTAAAATAATATAAGTCCTAAGAGTAAGTTTTTTTTCTCAAAAGTTGGGAAAAAAGAGGGTGATCATCCTCATCAAATAGGGCATCGAAAGTCCATCCTTTCCTTGGGGTCAAGTCTTTGAGATAGAAATCCCTAATGTCCAACTCCACTTTGGTAGCAGCGTTGCACATCTTCTAAGTTGAGTAAGTTGTCCTTCCAAACTCATTGCAATCAAAGATTTCTTGAATAAAGTGAATGACATTCTTAGTCCTCTTCATCTTGCAATACAAAGTATGTAACAATATGATTAATCCTTTTATTCATGTCCTTAACAAACGGTACCTAAAAGATACATTGACTTTTATGGTAGCTACTGACCTTGGGTGTGACTACAAACTTTATAAAAATAAGTATACTACCATTTCTTAAAAAGTTGATTTTCATTATTAATGTAGTGGAGTTCTACTGGCTTCACATCCGTCGATGATGTCGACATGATCTTTTCCTAGAAAAATTAGGTGTAAAGGACAATCAATTTCCTCTAAAATAATTTTAAGAATGGGTTTCGAGAAGAATGTGGTTGAACCTATAGCCAAACCACTCTATAGAAACACAATTAGCTCAATGGAATGGGTCTCAAGAGCAAAGTGATTGGTCTTGGAGAAAAATTGCTTAGTTTGCCCAACGAAAACCCTTTGCAAGATGCATTCCTTGCATTCCCAATCCAATAAATCACCCTTTTTCAGCTCAAACAACCCAACATAAACATTCTTATCTCAAAGCAAGCACTCAAGTCAATATATACAAGTACAATAACACTAAGGGTGAAAGTTAGAGTAAGGTTTCAACTCCCTTTACCTTGTATAAGCTCTAAACAACTCTAAAGTAGTATTGAAACTTTTTCAACACCACAACTCTTCCTTAAAGCAAAAGATGATAGAATAAGACAAGAACTTGGAAGCAAATGGAATAATTTTTATTATCCCAAAATATTATGTTACATACCAAAATAATATACATAAAAAATTAGGGTGTTATAGTCATCAATGGATTTTAGAACTTTAGTGTGCAATTTTTGAAGTTCAATATAACATGATGATTCTCTATCTTCTTCCAAGAGTTTAGGAACCTAAAGTTTGGAAGCAAAAGCATGATCTTGGATGAACATCTTTGAGTTTTAAAAGTTCACAAAGTACATATCCTACAAAGAGATAAAAAGGATCACAGCTTGCTAACGTTAAAGATAGAGCCAAACTTTGCAAAATGACATTCTAAACCTATAAAACATCATAAACATTCCTCCAAAACTTTGAAAGTGTGGGCATATGAAGATGAATAAACAAAAAAAGATTTAGAAAGCTTAGATGATAGTATTGGTCTTATAACAAAGACGTTCAAGAGGATGCTAAAAGGAAAAGATAAGTATCCTTATTTCAAGACGAAGGACAAGTAAAAAAGGTTTTATTGCAGAAAAACCAAAGGAAAAAAGAGGTGATATCATATGTTACGAACGCAAAAAACTTATAACCATCAAAGTATAATTCTCTCAAGTTAGAAAGAGATGGAATCTCAAAAAGTAAAAGAAATACAAGAGTTACTTGGGAAGATCTCAATAATAGTAACAATTCTAATGAGGAATGCAAAAACATTTTCCTTATGACAAAACTAAAAAAAAATATCAAGTAGCAATTGTATCAATGTCCTTTAACTTGCTTAATTCCATTCCATTTGACATATATGAATCAAATTATGATAAAAAAATTATGAGAACTTCTTGATAACTCTCATAGAATGTCCCATCAATACAACAAAAATGAAAAATAAATATAAAAGGCTTTAAAAGAGATTGATGAACTCAAGGATAATTTAAGAGGAGTTAAAACAAAGAAAAATTCTATAAAGAACCAAATTAGTCAAACACAAATAAATAGAATTCTTCATAAATTGACAAACTCAAATATGAAAATCTTAATCTATAAAAGACATGACCAAGTTTGTTGGATCTTCAAAATTACATATGATTTTCAAATGTAGAAGATCACCATCTAACAATATTACTGATTTTGAGTAAAAATCTAGACATGTAGAGAACAAATCATTCCAGAAAAGAAACAAAAAAGTTGGTCGAGATAATAAAATTAAGCATAAAGAAGCCAATACAATATGGGTACCCATATTTTAATTTGTTTTTGTTACATATATCCTCAATAGAAGAATTAAGAACTTTATCATGATTTTTGAACAATGGATACTTTATGATGAAAAAAAAATGTTTATATTCTAAGACCTGCAACCACAAGAAATAATAGTTCCATTTGATCAAAACATCAAAGAAAAAACCTTTACTAAACTTACCTTTATTGTTATTATACACTTGTTCTACCTTATATACTAACCTTCTTAGTCTAATTCTTCTTTTATTAAGAACCCTTACAACTTACCTAATAGAGGGTCAATCTTTAATTGTTTACCATAAAACTTTATCGCAATAGAGAGGAATCACATAATATGGTTTGAAAAAAATTATCCTAAAAAAGTAAAATAAAAACCATATGAAAGGGTAAGAATTATAATCTATTACTACCTTATCATGTTTCCTTTTGGGAAAGTCAATTACACAACCATATACTTATAAGATGACAAAGATGCAAATGTTGTCTTCAACATATACAACTCAAAATGCAACTATTCATGGCATTGAGTTCTACATTAATATTAAAACAACAAGTTCCTTATCTATCATTGTTGAAACATCATCTTCACAAGTACAACACCCAATTTGTTTACCCTTACCACAATTGTCATACCAACCACAACCCACATACCAACACCATACAAACCAACCTTCAATTTGAACTCATCCATTGAAACAAATTATAAGACTTGGAAAATTGAGTTACAATCATACACTTAGCTTTTATTGGTCCTTTTGAAAATAAATTATTTTTATTTTTTCTACACTAATTTAAATAATGAACAACCACACTTATATGGATGAAAAACATTTACTAGAACATGTAGTTGTTGGTCTTTCTTTTAAAGTATTTGACTCATTCACTAATGACAAAGACAACATCCTCACTCATAATGAGAATGAAAATGATGACAACAATAATTATAATGAGTATGATTATGAACAATAAAAACTACAACCTGAACATTCCACAATCACACTCCTATGTTTCCCCACAACACTTCATCTACTTTGACTACCAAATAAATGCACATGATCATGATCATGAATTTAGGCATTTATTTGATCAAGATATTATCATTAATCCTCATAAATCTTATTTGTTGGTCAAAAATTAAGATGAGGTATAAGATGTTATTAACAAATTTAATCACTGTAATTATTATGTGTAATTGACAAATCAATCGAGATTTGTGGTGCAATGTGTAGATGATAAATGCAAATGATGATATAAAACAATATTACAACAAAAGAATGATATTGAGAGATTTAAAAATTGGAAGGTGTCCACACCTATGCATCCCCACTTATATATCAATATCACAACTTGGGGTCATGAATAATTTTACAAAATAAGTTAATTCATTTATACTAATCATGACAATCATAGCCTATTTTAAGACATGGATAGAAAAAAAAAATCATTAAAAAAATCTATAATAATTACTTAAATTTATTTTACAAATTACTTATGTAAGGACCCAGTGTGAGTTAGTTCTAGAAAGACAGTGAGTTAAGTGGTGAAGGGTTTAAGTGTTTAGTAATGTTTTAAAAAGGACTATAAATAGAAAAACTAAACATTTCAATCTTCACTATTTTAAAATCACTATCTCTCTAAAACTCTTTTCTCTCTAAACCCTTTGTCTTTTCCCTAACCATTCTCTCTCATCCTTTATCCTTTCCAAGATCCGAAAGTACCCAGTTGAAGCTTGCAAGAAGTAGATCATTTCTAACCGATTGGAACTTTGATTTGAGTAAGTTTTCCTCGTCTAAATCTTCTTCCATCCAAACTGTCACTGTGTTGCCTGTGGGTCCAGCCCCTTTGCATGTGACTTGTTCTTCATCAATACTACTCTATGCTACATTAAGTTCTTAGTGATGTGTTTGGATTTTGAAACAGGTGCTTTGATCACTAGTTAGAGCACTTGAAACTTTGTCCTGTAGAGTGGAGTGCAAAGGTAGTTTTAAACCAAAATAGGTAAGGGAAGCTAGCCTTAAGTTAATCTTATAGTGTTATTCGAATTAGAAATGAAACTGAATTTTGTGACTATTTGGGAATGTTTTCCCTTGGTCAGATTCTGAAATTCTGATTTGATAAATGAATGTGTACTTTGCCCAAATTTGAGGGTTGTTCTATGATTTATGAAATTGTCAAGTGTGATGTTGTGTTCAATTATGTGATTGTGTTATACTATGTGCTTGTGAGTTTGGAATGAAATTTGTTATGTTATTGGAAAAATCAAGATGAATTCTGCAGTAAATTGGGTAAAGTTGGCTTCAGACAATCTATTGAGTAAATAGTGAGAATTGAAAATAAGGGCAATTGAATGGTTGTTGTTATGACTAGCTGTACCTGAATTTGTTGATGATGTGAACCTGATTTTCTTATTTTGAGATTGATTCATGTCAAGCTGATGATATAGTGAATTTGTTGTGTTTTGAGGCATGAGATAGAGATGAGATGTGAAAATAAATAATGATATTTATGTTGGCATGAGGTCTTGGTACTCCTATTGAGGGGAGCTTGATTTTATATTATGAGCATGATGTTGGTAATGTAGTGTGTATGGATTTAGGGATATGTTATAGGGTATCCAGACCTTAATGACTCTCTAAGTCACATAGACTAAGATTGTCATGTGGTGAAGGTCGATGGAGGTCTTGCCAATTGTCTTCATGATAGTTGGTGAGGCTACCCTGATGTGTGATGGGTGTGAAGATGTTTTGTGGATGATCCTGGGGTGAAAAAGACTCAGTGGTCAGCCGGTTAGGCCCGTGGTCCTAGAGTACACATCAGGTGCTAGCCCTAGATATCCGAAATTCATACAGTCTTCCGGAAGACGTCGATCTTGAGTGTGAATGCATTTGAAATGTGTAAAGTCTTCGGTAGACCCTTACACTTGTATGAAAATTTTATGCTTATTATTGAATGATTTTATGAATTCCTTATGATTTATCTTGTTTCACTAGGTTACCCTTTTATGTTCTCTTTTATGTGTGAACCTACTATGATCGTGTTCTTTTACACGTGAGCAGATAACAGAGTAGATGGTGATTTCTATGTGGAAAGAAAGTAGATTAGGTATGAGGATGAATATACAAAGTTTAGTAGGATAATATTTAATATTTATATATTTTTTTTTTTTTTGAAAAAAAGAAGAAGAATGTAATAGAAATAATCTTTATATTTGTCTACTTAATACATATACTGAATTTATTAAAATAAGTAATAAATTTGGATATATTAGAACTTACTTAATTCACCATCGTACTACTGTATAGTTATAATTTTATTGTATAAACAATGAAATATAATTTCAATATAATTAAATTTAATTAATTTAGACTAATTTAAAAAAAAATATTTCAAACTATTTTAAATCATGAATTGATGAATTTTATTATTATAAATTACTCATTCAAATAATTTTCATAATTCAATTATTGAAGAGTCAAATTTTAACTTTAAAAATAAGGTTTCATATATATTTCCTATATGATTTAATTTTAAAATATTTTTTAAAAAGGTTTTTTGAATTTTTTTTTCAAACTTGCAAGAAATTCTTTTTAATACAAAGAAAATAATTTTCACTAAAATATTATCAACATGATGGAAGGGGATGCTTGTTTGCAGACGGTATTTAAGTGAATCTCTAACTTCATTCATCTCCATTCTTCCATATTTGTAGTCTTAAAATATCTTTGTAATCACTATAGACAATCTTATATGAAGATGAAGAACACTCCAATTGCATATAACAAACATTAAATTTAAGAGAGATGAAAAACATATTTTTCATACAGTGTAATTTTTGGTAACCAAAAACAGTGTAATTTGTTTACACTATTTTGGTAAAAAAAATTCGAAAATCTCATATACCAAAAAGGAAGAAAAAAGAAAAGGGCATCCCAAAGAAAAGAATAAAAGGGCTGCGAGGGTTTTGGTGTGGGTTTAGTACTTTCACCTTCTTTCTCTGTGATTTGGTCTCCGTTCTTCAACTTCGTTCACTTTCAAACTTGTTTGCGTTGTTTTGTTTCCCGAGAAGAGAGAAGAAAACCATGTGGTATTTGTGCGTTTTCTACCACAGGTTGTTAGATTACAGAAAACCCGAAGTGGAATCTCTGGCACAACTCTTTGGAGCCATTGAGGACCCCCAAAACGGCGACGTTCCTTTTCAATTGCAATGGAAGCTCCCTCTTCACTACCACACCGATTCCCCTTTCCATTTCGTCAATCTCCCCTCCGAACAACTTGCTCGTAACATTGCCACCCGAAGTCAGTTATTACCGTTCAATGATTTTTCGTTTTTGTTTAATGGGTCTGTTTAAAGTTTCGATTTTCAATCCTTTACTGTTTTTGGGTGAAAATTTTGCAGGCATACTTGTGAAGGGAATGTATGAGTTGTGGGGGGAAGGGAGTACCTACGAGGAGTTGAAAGAGTCTGTGTTGAGTTACCCTGATGAGAGGAAATTGCCATTCTTGGATTCTGATAGCACTTTCAAGATTACTGTTGATAGCTTCGGGAAGGTCATTAGCCTGGAGGAGCAAAAGGAACTCATTCAAGGCCTCTCTTATATCCCTTTCAAGGTGCGTGGGGTGTTCTTTTAATCTGACTGGTGCGAACATTTTGCTCAGCCTATCTCTCAGCTTTGGTTGGGTTCCGTAGGTTAGGAAGGTATTGGGAAATTTGAGATCTATCTTGAATGTAGGAATCTGTTGACTTTAGGCTTGCTCTATAGGTTAAGTGCTTTAAGACAGCCTTTTAAGTGTTTGTTAGGTAGGTTAATTATAAATATCGCTTGAAATTCTATTTGAGCCATTCATGTTCACTGCCATGTTATTGGGATGTTGTCGAATATGATTGAACACGATTGAAATTGCATTGTAGGTTCTGTGAAGGGTTTTTGGATCTGTATCACAGTTCCCCTTTGGTTTAGTGGAGGTTTCTTAATATCAACTAAATTTCCAGCAGTATGTACCAATTTTATTTTATTTTTATGTTATATAATTCATCAAGCTTTTTGAAGTTTTCTATTTCAATGAGTATGTTTTCCCCATTTGTTTTTATTTGAGCTGACCAGAGTCCTTTTGTTTTTTAGTTTATGAGGTTAGATGGGTTATAATCAATGAAAATTCTCATTACTTATTGAACTTGTACTATTTTGCAAGAGTTTATAGCCATCATTGTTTGCAGGGGCGTGTAAGGTTGAGAAACCCGGACCACAACTTCTGGCTTATAGAAGTAGATAATTATGGAGGTAATAATGGTCTTCCTCCAATTGTACAAAAGAGAATCTTCTTTGGTCGAGAAGTGGGAGGGGCTGATAGGAAGCTTATACCCACCTATCAGTTGAAAAGCCGTAATTATCTTGGGCCAACAGCCATGGATGCTGAAATGGCTTTTCTAATGGCCAATCAAGCGCTAGCTACTTCTGGGAAGCTTGTTTATGACCCTTTTGTTGGAACTGGAAGTATTCTTGTTGCGGCAGCTAATTTTGGAGCAATGACCATGGTCAGCTTCTTCCTTCTTCTTCTGGGTGATCTTTTTTGCAACTTATCCTATTTTGTGTTCTTTTCTACGAGTGACTACTTCTAGCAAGTTCCTGCCTTTAACAAGAGCTGATCTAATTTTTTTAGGGTGCTGACATTGACATTAGGGTAGTCCGTGATGGACGTGGTCCTGACTGTAATGTTTGGAGTAATTTTAAGCAGGTAAATGTGCCAAATACTCTCATTTGTTGTTATAATGGTTTTGTATGAAACATTGTCTTTGATTATTGGAATGTAGCACCACTTGTGGTAACTTGAATTCACTATTCCCTATATAAAGCATACTTTATATTTTGTGTTTCAATCTGATAAACTTATTTTGCAGTATGGATTGCCTATGCCTGTTGGTCTTCTAAGGGCAGATAACAACCTTCCTCCTTGGCGTTCTACGTTGAAAGAGGTGATTATTTGAAAAGAAAAAATCTTGATCTTGTACTTTTGATCTAAATTATTTATCTATTTTTTCAATCAGAAATGAGAGCATCCCACTTGCTGTATGTCTTGACTCAAGATTATTGAATAAGTTGGCTGTCAAGTTCTGGCACCACTTAATATGTACTTGATTTGGAAAGATAACAAGCGGATTATGTATAATTTTATATGAAAGGAAAAAAATACTAACTCGTGAAGTGCAAAAATAAATTGCTGGATGCAAACTTATTCTTTTTAGAAAATTGCTGATATCTTTGCTATTTGACAGGTATTTGATGCCATAATATGTGATCCTCCTTATGGAGTGCGAGCTGGGGGACGCAAATCCGGTGGTCGGAAGCTGCTAAAGGGGGTTGTGGAACCTTACACCGTTCCTGATGACAAAAGAACAGATCACATACCATCAACTGCACCTTACAGTTTAGTTGAGTGTGTGCATGATTTGCTTGATCTTGCAGCCAAGATGCTTGTAATGGGGGGAAGGCTTGTCTTTTTCTATCCTGTATTGAGAGAAGATGATTTTGCTGAAAACCATTTCCCAGAACATCCATGTTTTAAACTGATATCTTCGTCGGAGCAGATCCTTAGTTCACGTTATAGCAGGGTATTATTGACAATGGTCAAGACAGGTCCTTACACAGAGGAAATAGCTGAAGTGGCTAGGATAAAGCACATTGAATTTAAGGAGAACCATCTAAAGTGGTTAGAAGATGGTAATCTTCATTCTGCAGTTTTCAGTCCAACTGATGCTCAGTTAACGGAGGCCGGTGATCCCAAGCTTATTAAGGATCCAAAGCCAAAATACAGAGGAAAGTATGTTTAGCATTTACGGGTCTCACCATTACTATAGACATTAGTCAGCACTGTATTTTTTTTCAATGTCCAAGAGGAAAACTTATTTCACAATTTAGAGGCCAATGTACCCTTTTTAAATTCAATTAGTGAGCTTTTTTTTATATTTTTTCTCTTATTCAAAGAAATATCTTTTTCTTCGCTTTATTCAATTTGATGAAGTTGCAACCTTGCACTTTTCTGGGATCTTTGTTGGAGAGACCAACTCAAGTGGGAGGTAAGTTCCTCCATTTTTGTTGTTGGTTTTTCATCCCCTTTTGTCATTACTTAATGAAATGAAAATGCATTTTTGCGACATATATTCAAAATGAAAGCAAATAGATGTCACGGAAATACATTTTCGTTTTGCAGTTGTCAAGAAGACGCTCAATCAGCTGGCCATAGCCTACTAGGGATACTACCCTTGCAAAAGTCTCTGCTTCATTTCAAGATGAGTATTTGAGTTTAGGTTCGCAGACTAATACATTTTCATTTCAAGATCATTTTTAGTCCTGTTTATATATTCTGCTTGTTAAATGGTTTATTGCGAAAACCACGTACTACCCAAATATATGGTTATTGTTGAATTTATGAGAAACTTATCAAAATCTATTTCAAATATATAAAAATCGATCTTACGAGGATCAGTTTCATTAAAAATTTCAACTTTAATACTTATTAAATATATTTACATAAAAGAATTGTTATTCATAATCTTGATGACACATTAATCTTGATGACACATTAAGTTAAATAAATGTTAATAGAGTGAAAATATATTTTTGAAAAAAGTTTAGTGTAAAAAATTGGGATTGAATTTAATATATTACACCCTTTTCTATAATGGCTTAGTTAAACAACCAATATTGATACCACAACTCAAATCATTTACATTAATTCTTCAAATATGAAGTTCCTTAGAAAACCTTTTAAATATAGATTCCTCATATATTTAAAGATTTTTCAACATTAAGGGTAGGTGTTACAAGTATTTAATATATCACCTACCATTCTTAACATGCAATATATCAAATATTCTTATTCAAAATAGATTTCTAGATATACTTTCCAATAGATATGGACATCAAAGAAAAAGACCAAGTAGGCACACAAAATGAGAATAAAAACATAAAAGAAAGTAGATTAACATATAAGAATGTTATTAAGATACATAAGAGTTTGAGTTGATTAATCCAATCCCAAGAAAAAAGGAAATTAGTCACTCATAGTAGTCATTACAATGTTCAAAAACTAAGAAAAGGATGAAAAAGATGAGTTGTGGCGTGTTTATGTGTTTTTCCCAGCGTCAGTCCTACTCAGCTTCGTTCCTCAACTATTTATACACTGGCCTAGTAAAGGTATTTTCACTCAAGTGAAAGATATCGCTCAAGCAAACGTTCTTTACTCGAGCGAAATGACTCCAAAGAGCATCTTCAAGTTTCGACAGTTTTTGCTCATGCGAGAAATGTTTCGCTTGAGCGAAACAATTCCAAAAAGCATCTTCACTTCCAATTGTCATCGCTCAAGCGAGAAATACTTCGCTTGAGCGAAACAATTTGAGAGAGCACATATTTAAAGTGTATCTCATTCACCTTTCTTATCATTTATCTTTTTCTTTCATAAATACTTTATTTTTCTTGAAAAATTTGTTGCCAAGGTATTAAAAAATTCATCTATATCGAACAACAAATTAATTAAAATAAAAGTAAATTAAGTTGTTAAGTTATCAAATAAAACTAGAATTTTATTATCTTTTTCCGCTTAACATTATTAAATTGAAAGTCTACATAAACTTATAAGAATTTCTAAATATTATTAAATTGAGTAAATTGAGAGTCTAAATAAATTATACGAGAATTTCTAGACTTAATTCAAACACAAGAATCTATTTCATATAAAAAAATTAATATAATATATAAAAATAACATATTAATTATACATTTTAACATTGCAATTAAGCTAAAAAGTAAATAATAATTTAAAATAAAAATAACTGATTTTAATGCTACATGATTAATATTTAAGTTCAAACTACATCAAAATAGAAAAGTTTATACTCCAATAAAATATAAGCTTTTTAAGTGATAATAATTAAATAACTAAAACAAGGATAAATATCTTCAAGTTTTATATCTTCAATCTCCCAATGGTATCTTTTTTATGTTAATTGAGTCTACTCTAAGTTTATATCGAGTCTATTATGAGTTTACTAAAGAAATGAATTTATAAGCCAGTCAATTTATAGTAGTAAGTAAACTCTTCTGAATCCGTAAAATTTTAACTAAATAAAATTTAAACTAAAATATTTAGTATATTTTAAAATTCTTATTTATTTATTTATTATTTATGATGTATTGTTTTGTGAATTAAGTGGATAACTAGTCAAAGAGTGAAAAATTGGAAAAATCAACTACACGATGAATGAAATTAAACATTATTAATAATTTTTTTATGATGTTTTTATATTTTTTTATGCAATTTAATATTTAATACACTTTCTATTCAGGTTTCAATGTTTTTTATTTTCTATTTGGATATTTGTTGAATTTAAACTTGATTTTTTTGACACAGGAATGTGTTTAGTAATTATAATTTAATTGTGAGAAAAACCTTTTTTATTTTGTTTATGGGTTGGTCTCTCTGGTCCGTGAGTTTTGCAAGGTGGTTGTGGTATGTGAAAATGAGGTTCATTTAAGATGTGCAGAAAAAACTAGTTTCTGTGGGTACAAGCTTAGATAGACAGGTATGTTTGAGTATTTAGAACACTGAATTCATAAATATTTTTTTATTGTTCAAATATGTTTTCCTTTCTTTAACTTCTTTTTGATAACTTTCTAGATATGAAAAATACTTCTGAAAAAATACTTTCTTTTAGATACACAGGCATATTTGAGTATTTACAACAATAATCTGAATTTATAAATATTTTTTTATTGTACAAATATGATTTCCTTTCTTTAACTTCTCTTTTGATAATTTTCTATATATGAAAAATGTTTCTAAACAGAAAGCTTTTTTTTTAATGTCTTTCTTTTTATGTTTTTTTAATTTTTTTTTTTTTAAATATCCAATGTTAATACTTAAACTTTTATGTTTTTCAATCTTCACTTCTTGAATTTCTTCCCCTTTACTACCTTTTTTTTATTTTTAAATTTTGACACTCAAGTCAATCTTATGTCTTAAACTCTTAGATCTTTTAGACCTATTTAATTTGTTAGAATCCAAAGTACATATTATATAGAAAAAGGAAAATTGAATAACATTTAAAGGAAAAATACTCACAAATTTTTATATAGTTGTTTTTTATTATCCATTGGTGAACATCTCCTTGATACTACCCCCCTTGAAGATATTAAATGTGGTATTAGAGCCAAGGTTTGTTTGGTTGCTGATTAGAGATTCCAACTGATGAGAAGTAGGTTAGAGATCCCAAGTTAGTGGATCTTTGTATTGTAGGTTAGAGATCCCAAGTTAGTGGATCTTTGTATTGAAAGTCTTCGTAACATATATTTCAAGTAAACGTGTCATATTCTAATAAATGACAATAGTACATGTAAAAAGGTAAAAAAGGTCACTATTACTTGTGATTAAAAAGTAATTTCATTGGAGGGGGAGTTTGCCAGTATGGAAGAAATTCACATTTAAAGGAGGAGATTGTTAATATCCAAGGTGATTTACAATCTCACATTGGGTAAAAATAGGAAAATTAAATAACATATAAATAAGAAAGACTCATAAATCTATAACTTTAAGATTTTAAATTGAAAGTGAAATTGTATTATCTTATATAATTATTCTTTAGTAAATATCTTCCTAATATTATCATATCTACTTAATCTTAATAAATATCTAAACTTCCTCCAAACTAATTGTTTATTCATTCTTAAATAACAAAACATTTTTAAAATTTTTAAAATGCTCAAATATTTTATGGAAGCATTAAGAAAAAGCAAAACCTGGTCAACGTCATCAAACTTCATTTTGATATTTTCAAGATCATTAAATATTTGGTTAAAGTATTTTAACTATTCCATCATCGTTCTTAATTATGTCATCTTGAATGAATACAACTATTACTTCAAACATATGTACTGTCAATGATTTTTGTTTTATACATATTTAAGTTTCTTACTTATTTTTCATTTTTCTCCTTCACAACTTCCTTTAGATTTTCCATGCTCATCAGCGAAGAAATAGTAAAAAAATAATTATAATAATATTTTAGATAATCCATTAGTTAAAAAATATAATCGATTATAATACTAAAATTCTTAATATATTTCTTATATTATAATAATAATAATAAATAATTAATATAATATTATAATAATAAATATTAAATAAAATTAATAATAATTATTTATTTTTATTTTACTATAATAACAATAAATTAAGAAATATTATTATAAATAATTAAAATAATATTAATAATATTAAAATAATATTTTTTTATTTTTTTATTATAAATAATTAAAATTTTTATTAATAATAACATTAAATTGTATTTTTTTATTATAATAACAATAATAACTTTTAAAAAATATTTAAAATAATTATAAAAATTATTAATAATAAAAAATTATTAATAATTATAAAAAATTATTCTACTTTCTATTCATTTCTACTCTCTTTCCCTTAATTTAAAAACTTTATTTTATTCTTACTTTCTATTCATTTATTTTCTTTTCCACTCCGTCAAATCCACTCCTCAATCCAAACATAATTGAGGAGTGGATTTGAGGGAGTAGAGAAGAAAAAAAATGAAGAGAAAATAAGAAGAAAGTGAGGTTGTTTGAATTAAGAGAAAGAGAGTAAAAATGAATAGAATGTAAAATAATATTATTTATTATTAATGATTTTTATAATTATTTTAAATATTTTTTAAAAATTATTATTATTATTATAATAAAAAATAAAAAATAAATACAATTTAATATTATTATTAATAAAATTTTTAATTATTTATAATTTATTATTATAATAATAATAAAAATATTATTATTAATATATATTTTTAATTTATTATTATTATAATAAAAAAATTATTTTAATATTATTAATATTATTTTAATTATTTATAATAATATTTTTTAATTTATTGTTATTATATTAAAATAAAAATAAATATCTATTATTAATTTTATTTAATATTTATTATTATAATATTATATAATTATTTATTATTATTATTATAATATAAAAAATATATTAATAATTTTAATTATTGTAATCAATTATATTATTATAATATTTATTATACATAAAATTAAGTGTGCAAATTTTTTTTTTATTTTTTTCGCAAATCTATCTTTCTTGAGTTTCCGTCCACTGATTTAAATAAAGTATAAAAGAGAATTCAAATTCTCCATTTAAATAGAATGAATTAAGACACACCACATTTTTGTAGATAAGACACAAATCACAAAATAATAATATATTTCCAATATATCTCCTAGGTAATTTTGATTTTAATATGGTTATAGTTTATGTGTGATGTAACATCATAAAATTTTCTCCATTGTGATTGGTTATATTTTATGAATGCATAAATGTTTGGGAGGTTTGATTTTATTAAAAGTTAAGTTGTTTGGATTAAGAGAAAGTACGTGAAAAGTAAGAAGAAAGTTTATTGAAGTTTGTAATTAATTTGATTGATGTGATAGAATAAAAAATATTATTAATTGTATGAAATGGTTATTGAGCAATACTTCATTTGATTGGATTTCATTCAAATTATTACAAATTGAAAGTGACATTTACAAACTTGCGATGCTGTTAATGGTTCAATTAAGGTTACCAACCATGACAAAAAAACAATAATGGTTCAATTAAGGCTACCAACCATGACAAGAAAACGAGTCAGTTTTTCTTTCAAAAAGATTTTAATGTAATTTATTTTCATTTCAATAAATAATTAACGTTTTACATTGATGATTTATTAAAGATCTTAAAGCTAGTTTCTTTTCTTTGTACTAGGGTAACGCATGTCTCTCCAGCTATATATATATATCTTGCAATACTCCTTTCATTCCTCACAATCAATTCAATAAAAACATTGAAAGATGGCTCTGGCTCCACCAACAAAAAATCTTCTATCTCTTGCTGCCATTGTTCTCATCATGTTATTTTTCGGTAAACTCAATTTAAAAAAGTTTTGTTCAAAACTTTGATGTTTACATAATTGAAATAGTACTATCAATCTAATCTAATTGGATGAAATGAATTTTAGTTTAGATTATAATGAATTTGATAATTTTTTTGTTAATTTATTAACATTTAATTAAAAATTAAATTTTTTTTTTTCAGTTAAAATAAAAATTCAATATGAATAATTTTTTCATTGGTGAAAATCTAATCCATCCATATAAATAATATTTTTAAGATATATTTTAGAAAGATTTAGTTATTAAAAAGTTAGTTGGATTAATGTGATTCATAATAAAAAGATTGATTAGATTCTCATCATATAGGTAAACTTGATTTGATGATATGAGAAACTAAGAAAGTTTCGTTCTAATTATTGTTACTCAAGTACATATTGACTAGGTTACATAATGGAATATATGTTACATGCATTAACCATTTTAGATTGAGTGAACAGAACACAAGTTATATATGAATTTGCACATAGTGAAGTTAATGTATAATTGGTGTGAGAACATATAGTTGGAGGAGAATCAAGGTACGAGAAAACGATGGATGAGAGTTCTTCAGTGATGGATTTAGCTGAAGTGATGAAGATGAAAGATATTGAACCAGCAAACGTGTATTGCTGCTATGACAACAATATAGGGAGTTGCAGCCCTGGAACAGGAGACGAGAGTCGTTGTAATAACCTTTGCCTGGATCATCCCTGCGGAAAAGTAGGTCGTTGCAAAGTCTATGGCCGTAAACACCCAAGACAGTTCTGCCATTGTTTCTGCTAAATCTTTCAACATCAAATGATTGCAAAGTCTTCCGTTTAAATCATAAGCAATCTTTTGGCAATCATTATTGCCTCATCAATAATCTTTTTTTTTTTTTTCCTTTTATTTGTGGCACTTGACCAAAGAAAGAGACAAGAATAAATAAATGAATTTTATTTTAGTGCTTTTTAAGTTATAATTTTCCGTTTAATTTTAATTTTATCATTAAATATAAATTAAATTTAAAATTTATTTCTAATAATTAATAATTAAAGATTTCCCTATTAAAGAAAACACAACTGGTTTTTAACAAGAGTAATAACCTGGACTATCATTTTAAATTCTGATAAAAATTTTATTCATTTTACTTTAATTCAATATTATTATATATAAGAAAAAATTACTTATTCTAAAAATAATATACAAATATAATTATTCTTCGTCTCATTATTTATTTATAATATAATAATTAAAATTAGTTAAGATATTAAATTATTAGATTACTAAAATATAAAAATGAAACAAACAATATATTTCTAATTTTTATTTTTGAAATAAATAAATTTTTTTAATTATATATATATATATATATTCAATCTTTAAATTGTAATTTTATATCATGATTATTCATGTCAATATATGTTAAATTTAAGTAATAATAATAAAATAACTAAATGAATCAAAATTTTAACATATTTTAAAATGTTTAAGCTACATTGATTTTAATTTATATAGATATAAAATAATCTTGT
This sequence comes from Macrotyloma uniflorum, assembly GCA_016859785.1. Taxonomy (NCBI): domain Eukaryota; kingdom Viridiplantae; phylum Streptophyta; class Magnoliopsida; order Fabales; family Fabaceae; genus Macrotyloma; species Macrotyloma uniflorum. Next base: position 843,132 of record BDMB01000070.1, on the reverse strand, counting down.
AAGGTAGTTAATTTAATTTGTTGAGAACTATTCTTTTAAAGATAATGATGGTTTATGATCATTTATTTTTACTATTCAAGTTCTATCTGATTTAAGATGAGTGCTTAATTTTATTTTTTTTTTAAATTGAATTTAATTTTCTTTAACAAGGTGTTCTACTATATAACAAGAGAAAGTATTTCCTCTTTTTAGATGATGATTGGAACTGCCATAAAGAACATTCCTTCCCAACTTCCCCTTAAAAGAGAGTTCAAGTTTTTCATTTAAATAGAATGAATTAAGACACACCACATTTTGTAGATAAGACACAAATCACAAAATAATAATATATCTCGTAGGTAATTTTGATTTTAATATAGTTATAGTTTATGTATGATGTAACGGTCATAAAATTTTCTCTCTATTGTGATTGGTTATATTTTATGAATGCATAAATGTTTGACAGGTTGGATTTTATTTTAAAAAAAAAAAAACATATTAGACTTTATTGAATTTTTTATATTTTCATTTTCTTTAACTGATTGGTTTACTATTATGATGTTTTTTTATGGTAATAGTTATATATTGTACTCATATTTCATTGAATCATAGTTTCTTGATTGAAATTTAATAGTTTGAAATTTAATAGAATGATTAATATAATTTTAATAATTTTTTTAAATGTTGAAATTTTCGGTTAGACAAATTTAAAAAGATTCATTTTTCTTTGATTGATCAATAAGTATATAATTTGTAGTCTCATTATATTTTTTTATAAATTTTGGTTCATGTACATTTTGTTTTTGTTAATCTAACCACTTTCATACTTGGAGATCAATGCAAAACGTTGTTGAAATTTTATGAAAGTGATAAATGAGACTTAACGTAAGATATTAATTCATCAACTTCAGATATTTCACGAGCTTTCTCCATTCTCCAATATCTTCTCCACGCTACGAGGATTTAGTATACATTTTTCAGATTGAGGGTTAGGATATATTTTTTATTCCCATAAAAAAAAAAAAAGATGATATTTTGGGTTAATCAATTCATACTTTACAATTCAAATAAATTTTTAAAAAATATTATTAAAAAATTTTCGAAAATATAAAATAGAATTATTAATGGATGGGTAGTTTATGCGTTAACATATAAGAAAAATAGATTTGCGTTTCCAAAAAGACTAGTTTAAATATTTATATATATAAAAGTCATTTTCGGAAGAACTAGCTCAGCTCTACCATGATATAAATATTCCTTACTTGAAAATGGTTACTTCAAATAGAAGATGCATATGGTTTTCAAAAGAATACAAAATAAAATTAATATTGATTAAGTAATGCTGGAGTTGAAGGAGTTCCATTTAAAGCTTCACTGCCAAAAACACCAGATTTTATTACCCTATTCTTTAATCGCCTCTGTCTCATCTAACCTCATTAATTAGGTTGTAAAATAAATCATGATTTTTCAAATTGTTGATGCATTATAATTATTACAGATCTTAACTCTGCATGATGTAATACATGAAAGTAAAGTTGCCCTACCACCTATTTATGTTACGTACCATCCCAGTTTTATTCCACATAGAAAGATGGCAATATCAGCCAGAAGACTTCTACAACTCCATGCTGGCTTTCTCCTCATCATTTTACTCTTAGGTATGCTCAATCTCATGATCACAGAAACTAAGAAACTCTCTTTCTAATTAATCTTTGCTTGCGTAAGAATATATTCACGAGGGTTGCATAATGGAATATATTTTCCATGCATTCATCTTTTCGGAGTTTGAGTGGTTTAATCAACTGCTGTGTAACTAAACCCTATGAGAAGTTTCAGGTGATGCATGCATGTTTAAATTAGAATCAGTTCTTCTGTAAATCATGCATGTCTATGAGAGTTTACCCAGCTACTAGACATATTCTATGCATTAATTTTCTTTCACAAAATATCAATGTAAACCTGAATTTCTGAAAGAAAAGTATTCGAAGAAATTGACCATTTCTTATGAAGTTATATATATGATCTGGTGCATATTATGTTCCTTATGAAGCTACAATAATGTATATATAATTGGTGTGTGAACATAGTTGGAGGAGAATCAAGGTACGAGAAAAGGATGGATGAGAGTTCAGTGATGGATTTAGCTGAATTGATGAAGATGAAAGATATACACACAGAGGTGTATTGCTGCTATGACAACCGTGTACGGAGTTGCATTCCTGGAACAGAGGATGAAAGTCATTGTAATTCCCTTTGCCTGAAGCACCCCTGCGAAAAAGGAGGTCGTTGTAAAGTCTTTGGCCATAGATGGCCAAAACATTTCTGCCATTGTTTCTGCTAAATTTGTCAGCATCAAATAATTGCTTCCTAGCGTTACAAAATCAGGCCAATGCGTTTTGTTTAAGTCATAAATAATGGGAAATTAATAATCTTTAATTTATATGCTTAAGTATTGGTTGAAATGTTTATTAAATTATATACTTTCTTTTCCTTTTTTTTATTCATGGAAAACAAAAATTATCTTTAATAAATAATTTAAATGGTCTAACTCTATTTATCATTAAGATTTATATCGATTATTTTAATTTAAAATATTAATAAGAATATAATTATCTTATTCGATAAGTATTTATAAAAACTCAGTTCTATGATAGTTTATCTCATATGGTAAAATATAGGACAATTTTACTTATTATTAATTCATTTTAGAATAAAATCTGACAGAAAAAAAAATTATATTAACTAAAATGAAATTTAACTATTTAACATATTATGTAAGTAAAGAATAAAATTTATCTTTTAAATTAATATATATATATATATATATATATATATATATATATATGAGGGGGAAAAATTAATGATACTTTTAATTTTTTTTTAAAACATCAGTAATTTTGAAATAAAAATAAATAAATAGATTTGTAATGAAGTGATATTAGTTTTAAAAAAATAAAATTAAATGGTTTTGAATGGAAGTGATGTTATTTTATATAAGAAAGGAGGGAACCATCAATAGTTAATTTATTAATAAAAAAAATTGTTAGAATTTAATGTAAAACCTATTTGATTTTAGTCTCAAGTGAGAAATTAAAATCACATCATTTTTGTCATCACTTATCTAAAATGGAATATCATATTTTCAGGATTTAAAAAAGTATTTAAATCTTAGTCACTAATTAGCACTATCTTTTTTGGAAATGAAGTGAAATAAGCTGTATACACTAAAATAATCAGCGTGAGATATAATAACAAATGGATATAATTTTTTTTATCTTCTTTCCCTATTATATATTAATTTGTCTATTTTGAAAGAAATTTTACTTCTTTTAATTGTTATTTTAAATTATCACGACAATGTTAATTTGTTTATATTTAAAACTATACGTTAATGTAGCATATTAAATTCTATTTAAAGCTAGTATTAAAATATGGAAATTGTATTTAATAGTAATCCCTCTTGACGAAAGCTACATCCTATGACGTTTACATAATTTATATGCTCCTAATTAATCCAGTAGTATTTAATGGAACGTATTTAATTATCTTATGAACTTAATTAAGTTGTATTAAATACTCTTTATGTTTGGGATTTTAGTAGTGAAATACTGCAAAAGTAATTTATCATATGAAAGAAGTGACTTTTATATTTTGTGATTTTTTTTTTACAAATTTTATGCGAATCTTATAAATTTATATGAAAATTTATAAAGAATTCATTTCTTATTATTTTTATAATTTTTTAAAAAAATCATAAAAAAATATATGAAATACAAATAATTCTAATAGTAACTATAGTAAAAAAATTAAATCATATTTTGTAAATCAATGTAAAATATTATTACGTCAATTCTTAGTAGAATCGATTTAGTACTGACTATTTTTGGATCACAAAATCTCCGAACTAAAAACCCAATTCGAAGCAATGAAATCCAAATCTATATTAAAAAAAAAAAATCAAATGCTTGTCAATTAAGGGATAAAGTGGAAGAATGTTACGAAAACTCACATAATTATCAAATTAATGGAGGTACTAAGTTAATGGGTTAGTGGTCAAACTAGTAAGTCATTAATTAAATAAAGGATTTGAATTTCTTTTTATTTTTACAATAAAAAAAGTCATGTTTAATATATTTTAACTATTTATTATACTTTAATAAATTAATATGATATATTATTAAATATATAATTTAAATTATATATTATATTTATAAAGATATCTTTATATCAAATAATTTAAATATATAGATAGTAAATTGTACATTATATTATCTAAAAGAATTAGAATATAGGTGATATATAAAATAGTTTATAAGATCATCTTCTAAATTGTGTATTAGACGGTCCGTTACACTTCTAGTAATGCTATATATATATATATTAGATTTTGTATAAATTTTTTTTTTTTTACATTTCCATGTCTATATATAAATTCTTGGTAATACTCTATGTATAGATGTTTCTTATACAATATAAAAGTTTTTTTTGTTTAATGGCTACAAATCCAATAAAAATTATCTTGATATAATAAAATTACGTTGAAGCGATAATGGGTATGGCAAATATATCATTTTCTCGAGAAGAGTAACGTTATTAACAAAATTAGAAGATAGATGTGTAATGATTTTCTTAAAATTGAAGAGAATATTACAATTTTCGAGATAAATTTGTGTTCATTCTTCTCTTTTTAAACTGCAAATATTTGCGAAGAGAGTTAATAAAAAGTGTGAAGCAAATAAAAATGAAGGGAGACGGATAAACTCACCGTGACTAGTAGTCTTAATCCAAATAATATTTTATTTATTAATTATTATATTATAATAATAAATAAAATTATTTATAATAATATAATAATTATTAATAATATTTATATTTTTATAATAATAAAATTAAAAAATAATAATAAAATATAAAATTAAACAAAAAATAATTTATTTTATAAATAAATAATTAAAATAATGTTAAAATAAACAAAATAAAAAAATAATTATTTAACTTTCTTCTCTTTTTTATTCTTTTCTTTTAATCCAAACAATCTCACTTTCTTCTCTCTTTCTTTTTATTTCTTTCATTTTCTTCTCCCTCAAATCCATTCTTCAATCTAAACAAACTCTAAGCTTATATTTGGATTAGGGAGGAGAAAGTAAGAGAGTAGAAAAGAAAAGAAAGGAGGGGAAAGTGTGTGGAAAGTTAAGTTGTTTGGATTAAGAGAAAGTATGTGGAAAGTAAGAAGAAAATTTATTGAAGTTTGTAATTAATTTGATTGATGTAATAGAATAAAAAATATTATTAATTGTAGAAAATGGTTATTGACCAATACTTCATTTGATTGGATTTCATTCAAATTATTGCAAACTGAATGTGACAGTTGCAAACTTGCGATGCTGTTAATGGTTCAATTAAGGCTACCAACCATGACAAGAAAACAACTCAGTTCTTCTTTCAAAAGATTTAAATGTAATTTATTTTCATTTATGACTGTTATAGTTGTTTATAGGTTATAAATTAAATGACTTGATTGTTTTTATGATATCAATAAATAATTAACATTTTACATTGTTGATTTATTACTGATCTTAAAGCTAGTTTTTTTTCTCTGCAGTAGGATAATGCATGCCCCTCCAGCTATATATATGTATCTTGCAATGCTCCTTTCATTCCTCACAATCAATTCAATAAAAATATTGAAAGATGGCTCCACCAACAAGAAGTCTTCTACCCCTTGCTGTCATTGTTCTCATCATGTTATTTTTCGGTAAACTCAATTTAAAAAAGTTTTGTTCAAAACTTTAATGTTTACATAATTGAATTAGTACTAACAATCTAATTGGATGAAATGAATTTTAATTTAGATTATAATGAATTTGATAATTTTTTTGTTAATTTATTAACATTTAATTAAAAATTTGATTTAATTTTATTCAGTTGATAAAAAAATCAATATGAACAATTTTTTCATTGATGAAAATCTAATCCATCCATACAAACAATACTTTTAAGAATATACATTTTAGAAAGATTATTAAAGAGTTGATTTGATTAATGTAATTCATTAAATATGGATAAAAAGATTGATTAGATTCTCATCATTATTTTATTCTCAGGTAAACTCGATTTCATGATCTGAGAAACTAAGAAAGTTTATGTTAGAGATCTCACATTGTTTAGTGATATAGCCAAATCAATGTGTATAAGTGGGGGCAAACCTCACCTCATAAGCTGGTTTTATGAGGTTGAGTTAGACTCAAAGTTCACTTCTATTATAGGACACATAACTCAAGTGAGACCTTCCCTGAAATTGGCTCGCCACTCAAAGGAGATAATGTCCACCTGTTCAATTGCAACCGACCCTGAGGACATAGAGGAACCACAACCGGAAGAACCAACTCCTGATGTTGCCATGGAGGAAGATATTCAGTCAAAACTGCCTACTGAGACGGTTAAGACTACATTGCAGATGTTTGGGAGGGAGTTGGGTGACATGCGTGTAACTATGAGGGGTATGCAGAAGATGATTGATGATCTCAAGGTAGAAATCGCCAACATCCAGTCCACCCTAGCAGAGTTGATGAGTAAGAAGAGCTTTGGGGAGTTGCAAGAGCAACATCTGTGTGAAACCCGGAGCATAAAGTGCCTACCATCCAGGATAATCCAGAACTACAGAAGACCCTTAGTGAATTCCAAGAGTTTGTGAAAGAGAGTGTGTCTTTAACGGTAGGACAAATCATGTCAGGGGTAGATCCACTCGTCCAGAAGAAACCTCCATCATGTTTCAAGAAGTCAGTTACCTCAACACCAACAAGGACACTTACACCGGCTATAGGTGGATTAAAAAGAAAGGAACCATTGCCATCTTCTCAAGTGTGTATAGCTCAGCAAGAGAGTCTCCCTCAAACTCTTGGAACCGGGTTTGTTAAAGTAGACTCAGACCTTGATCCCATACCAAGGCTTGAGGTTTGCTACCATAAAGGTAGTTGACTTTTATAGTTCGCTACGAAGATCCTCAAGGTTCTTCAAGGGAAGCCATTGATGAACAGCCAATTTGTAGAATTTTTCATAATCATCTTTATTTTGAAATATTGTTTTTGGAGCTAGTTTCAACCTTCGGAGTATGTCAGTTGAGACCCAACTCCCTGTATGGTAGCAAACCTCAAGCCTTGGTATGGGATCAAGGTATGAGTCTACTTTAACAGACCCGGTTTTAAGAGTTTGAGGGAGACTCTCTTGCTGAGCTATACACACTTGAGAAGATGGCTCTAGTTCCTTTCTTTTTAATCCACTTATAGTCGGTCTAAGTGTCGTTGTTGGTACTGAGGTAACTGAATTCTTGAAACTTGATGGTGGTTTCTTCTGGACGAGTGGATCTACCCCTGACATGATTTGTCCTACCGTTAAAGACACATTCTCTTTCACAAACTCCTAGAATTCACTAAGGGTCTTCTGCAGTTCTGGATTATCCTGGATGGTAGGCACTTTATGCTCTGGGTTTCACACAGATGTTGCTCCTGCAACTTCCCAAAGCTCTTCTTACTCATCAACTCTGCTAGGGTGGACTGCATGTTGGCGATTTCTACCTTGAGATCATCAATCATCTTCTGCATACCCCTCATAGTTACACACATGTCACCCAACTCCCTCCCAAACATCTGCAATGCAATCTTAATCGTCTCAGTAGGCAGTTCTGATTGAATATCTTCCTCCATGGCAACATCAGGAGTTGGTTCTTCCGATTGTGGTTCCTTTATGTCCTTAGGGTCGGTTGCAATTGAACGGGTGAACCTCATAAAACCGGCTTATGAGGTGAGGTTTGCCCCCATTTATATACATTGATTTGGCTATATCACTAAGCAACGTGGGATCTCTAACAAAAACTTTCTTAGTTTCTCATATCATGAAATCGAGTTTACTTGAGAATAAAATAATGATGAGGATCTAATCAATCTTTTTATCCATATTTAATGAATTACATTCAAATCAACTTTTTAATAATCTTTCTAAAATGTATCTTCTTAAAAGTATTGTTTGTATGGATGGATTAATTTTTCATCAATGAAAAAATTGTACATATTGAATTTTATGAACTGTAAAAAATTAAATCAAATTTTTAATTAAATGTTAATAAATTAAAAAAAAAAAGATTATCAAATTCATTATAATCTAAAGTAAAATTCATTTCATCCAATTAGATTGTTAGTACTAATTCAATTATGTAAACATCAAAGCTTTGAACAAAACTTTTTTAAATTGAGTTTACCAAAGAATAACATGATGAGAACAATGGCAGTAAGGGGTAGAAGACTTCTTGTTGGTGGAGCCATATTTCAATATTTCTATTGAATTGATTGTGAGGAATGAAAGGAGCATTGCAAGATACATATATATAGCTAGAGGGGCATGTGTTACCCTACTGTAGAGAGAAAAAACTAGCTTTAAGATCAGTAATAAATCAACAATGTAAAACATTAATTATTTATTGATATTATAAAAACAATCAAGTCATTTAATTTATAACCTATAAACAACTATAACAGTCATAAATGAAAATAAATTACATTAAAATCTTTTTGAAAGAAAAACTGACTCGTTTTCTTGTCATGGTTGGTAGCCTTAATTGAACCATTAACAGCATCGCAAGTTTGCAACTTTTGCAATAATTTGAATGAAATCCAATCAAATAAAGTATTGGACATAGCTGAAAAAAATGAATGAAAGAAGCATAAAAAACAATAGGGAAAAACTTTGGATAAGAGGCACACATTTTCTCTCAAAAACACACACACTCACACCTGAAGGAGATTTCTTTTTCTTTCTCTCTATAAACCCCACACTTTTCTTCTCCAAATCACAGCGTCATGTTCACTATTACATCATTCTGATCATCACACCATCTTCAGGTTGAACCCATGGAGCCTAGATATCATGATGGTGATAAATAACTAATGAAGTTTGCATCTATTTTATATATATTAATTTGGTCTTATCTTTAATTTAGTTGATATAAGATTTATAACACACCTCTCTCACGTCGAGACGTTCTAACTCGAATATAGACTAACATATGACCCAATAATAGTCTGATAGCGGGTGACCCAATAGGCTTAACAAACTTGTTAGGATAAGCTTTGATACCATATTAGAAGTAGATTTTAAGCTTAATTCAACCTTATAAAACTTGCTCAATAAGGTAATGTTTGTAACCACTTTATATATATTAATTTGGTCTTATCTCTAGTCGATATGAGATCTCTAACAACCATGGCACAACTAGCAAACCATGCATTAATAGTTGTGATGCTACAAACCATGTGGTTCATGTTTTGTAAAAAGTGATTACGGGTCTAACTCATCCTCAAAATTGGTTCAGAAGGTGGGGTTTATACTTCACTTATATACTATAGTTCAATGTGAAATTTCCCCAACACCCTCCCTCACGTCGAAAAATTTTTCTCAACTCGAATGTGGTCCATTAACAAGTGACCTAATTTAGATCCAACAATCAGGATTCCAGCCCATTAATAATCTTGTTAACAACCCAAGCTCCTCAAACCATATAGAAGGGATCATAATCTATTAATAGGTGGTTCAATCTAAACTCAATAACCTGCCAATCAAGGTTCAATATATTAACAAACAGCCCAATTTAGGTCCAATAATATTTTTAATTTGATTCTGATATCATGTAAAAAATGATTACGAACCTAACTCACTTCCAAAATTAGTTTAGAAAATAAGGTTTATATCTCACTTATATATTATAATTTAATTTTATTTTTAATTAATGTGGAATTTTCAATACATGAATATCTCATGACAAGTTCAACTGCTGCAAAGTGGCTGTGTCAAAGAACTTGTGTTTATTTAAGTATCGTAAAGCATGAATATTGTTTTGAGAAATGTTAAACATACACCTAAGAATCTTTCTACAACTATTTGAAACTTTGATTGTTTTGAATTTTAGTATAATTTAATAAATAATATTTATTTTATAATTTAAAATACCTTATTATAGGTGTAAAATAGATGTAAACCTAAAAAGAGGTGTTCCTTTATCATATCTCTATTATTTTGCTTTCCTTAATGTCGATATCATTTTATTTCTAGGAATATGTCCATTTTAACGTTCTTAAATATACTAATTAGACTACATGATGTATTTTTATATGCATATAATTAGTCTGTGTAAGATATGTTAGCATTTTTCTAGATTTATAAAAAACAATCTTATGGTTGAACGGTAAATATAATAAATGTAATCATATACTAATTGTAACATCCGGATGAATAATATGAAATTTTTAACTTTAGAAACTAATATCTGTCATACTTAATGGTGGTCGAGCAATAAACGTTGACTCTTACCGAATCTTTTTCACCTCAAAGTCACTTGTTTATCCCTATATAGGCACCAGCAACATGGTGATTTCCAAGAACTCATCAATTGGTTAATCCTGCTATTGAATTATGAAAGTGAAACCTCCATTGACCTTACACCACATGACATCCCCATTTACATGATTAGGATATCATTTGAGGTCTGGATACCTCCTTACAGTAGTAGGTCTCGTTAATCTCGTATGTACATTAAGGTATATCAAATAGCATTTTGTGATAACTATTTGACTACAAAAATATTCATACAAAATTTCATCTCATTTCAATTGGAATATTAAATCTCAACTCCTTTAGTATTCACAACCACAAAGTAGTCTCAACATCTTTATGCATACTATCCACATCAATATTATCATTGTACTTTAACAATTCATTCAATAAACTCACTATTATGCCATTGCAACACCATTCCAATTTATCAAACTTCACATTAACACAATATCTTTACCACCAACATACTATTTGACCATCAACATGAGATTTTCCAATTAACATCTATCCAGTACTCATTCCTCTCAATAACAATTTATTTAGTCTAAGTTAATAGTCATACATTCATACAATTTAATATACATATCAAGATATTTTCCATTCAGGTTGTATACTTGCCTTCTCAGATGAGCCTAACTTCCAACAACTTCTCCAAGGATTCTTCTTTTCCTCCCCCATCTTCCTCTTTTTCTAGGAGATCATTTTTGTTTCCTTGTACATTGATAGCCTGTGGGTGATAATCTTTGAATCTATACTAGGCATATTAGTAGTCGTCTAAAAGAATAGGTATGCATTTCGTTCCAAGGCGCACTTTATTGATGACATCTCTTCCCCATTCATCATTATACAAAAATAGGTTACTTGATGTTGTTCTCCCATGCAAAAAGGGAATGGTTTCTTCTTTGGGCCGTACTCTCACGTCACCATTCATTCTCGGATCTAGATTGGTCATCGCAATCATGCCCTCCCTTTTTGGCCTTTTATCTTTCTCGCTTATGTCATATGCAACCTTTAAACTTGCCACATAGCATTGTTGTGTTGTCTTCTGATCTCAATGCACATCATAATAGTCTCATCTACAGACAAGAACTTCATTGCTAAATGTGTCATGGACACGATAACACTAAGTTTATTGAGGGACAATTGTCCCAAAAGCATGTTATAGGATGTGTGTACATCAATTATTAAATATTGCACTTTGATGATATGATAATGAGTATCGCCCACTCCAAACTTGGTGTAGAGATCAATGTATCCCTCTGTGTTTATTCATTCCCCTAAGAACCCTACAACATGGTTACATGGTCATTGTAGGGTTTTTATCGCTTCTTCAGATCTCCATCTTTTGGAAAATTTTCTAGTATAAAATATCCATTAAGCTCCCTTAATCCACTAATGTTTTTTGAATGACAAAGTTTGTCACTTCAACCGTGATAACCATAGGATCGTCCTATAGCAAATCAATGTCTTTAAAGTCTACGTTTGTGAAGGTAATGGGTGACATCCTCGATATTTTTCTGTTAATTGCCACATTTATGAACTCTATGCTTCAAGGTATCTTTTCGTAATTGAGTTGGAGGTTCCTCTTCCTGCAATTGTGTTTTTAACTCCTTGCGGGGCTGACTCCTCCCTTCATCATCTCTTCCTTCTCCTCTTTGTTGTCGTACTCCTCGATGGTCGTAGTCTTTAGGTTCATGGTATCTGACTTATCCTACCTCTTTTCTTCCTAATTGGCGCTTTTTTTCAAGTGCCTTGCTTACACCAACTCCTCGATTTTATCTATAAACGTCATCATTCTTTTGTGGAATGTCCATGATTTTGATGGTATTACCAATGTTTGCAATGGTCGCCATTTGGAGGAGATAGGACTTTCCTAAGCATCTAGATCAAATCAATATTTAGGGCCTTTTTGAGAGCTCACCCCTATTGAAAATTAGAGGCATGTAGTGTGAGAACTGAGGTGCTCTCAACTCTTTTGACTTTGCTTGGAACTGAACTCTCTTCTCTTTGTCCCTTTCGGACTCTCTCCTCTTGGGCTCCCTTCTCTCGGGTAGTTCATTATGAGCTTGGACATGGAACTCACGTAATTCTTATAGTTGCATGAATTTGGAGGTCATATTTCTTAACTCATCCATATCTGCAACTAGTTTTTGGCACATACTATTCATAAATGGTCTCAGCCGTAGAGTCATCGCCATGTGATGCAAAACTACCTCAAATTTAAGATTTTGAATCTTCAAAGCGACCTTGTTGAACCTTTCCATGAACGCTCTCAAGGATTTATTCTTCTCTTGGCGAATATTCACCAAAGTGATTGATGTTAGATAATGAGGTCAGCTTGTCATGAATTGTGTTTCGAACTTAGCCACCAACATGTCAAAATAATTTATTGAGAATAACTTAGTGTTACCCCCTTTAGAGAAGTTGGAGAAAATCTACAAAACATTGTGTCATCCGTGGTGTATAGACTTATTTGTGTACATAGATGTTTACGTGTTCATTTGGGTTAGTGGTGTCATCGTACCGTTCAATCGTTAAGTTTTTGCATAGTGTAGGTAATGATGTCTCCATTATTTTGTCCACAAAATGGTTTCTTTGTCCACTTCCTGGTGTTTGAGACGTTGAGGCAGTGGTGTGGTACCACAACAAAAAAAAATCTTATTTCCCATGGAACAAGTTTGTGGGTAATACTTAAAATTAGTGGGAAATACAATTTTTCCCACAAACCTATTACAAACTTCTCATCACCATAAATTTGTCGGTAAAAAGACTAGTAGGAAATTATTTTCCACAGAAAATATCCCACAAACAAATCCATGGAAAATTTTTTCATAAACAAATTTATGAAAAATTTCTCACAAACAAATTTATGAAAAATTTTCATAAAAATAAATCTGTGAGAAATATTTATGGAAAATAATTCATGAGTAAATAAGCTTATTCTTGTAGTGTACCTTTGTCCTTATGACTACCCTTTTCTTGGGCGGTTGTGGGTGGGTGGTGTCATGATGGTTGAGATTCTAATAGTGCTTCAATGTGTGAGGAGGTACCCCTCTTCTCTAATTTTCATTTCATCTGTAGTTTTTCTTGTCTTAGCTTGTTCATTTCTTTCACGTTTCTCTTCTTAAATTCACTTTGTTATCTCTTCAGTTTAGTCAATAACAATCCTTTTTCTTTTTTCATTTTGTAAGTTATCCATTACTCTTCTTGACTCCTTCTAACTTGTCATATTCGTAGTAAAAACTATAATCTTGATTGTTTAAATTAACCCGACGGGCGGTGTCAAATGTTTTTACTAGAACCGAGATACTTCTTTAAGATAGTCTTTACTACTTTTTTTTATCTTCGAGGTTTTCACGATCTACAATAAAAGTGTAATTGCGATTGCGATTACATTCTGACGCTCAAGTCAATACGATTATAAAAGGTGATATAATATTAGTATCAAATATTTTGTGCATATCTTACCTATAATATCTATTTATACTATTTTTAATAGTTGTAATGGTTCTTTGTTGTTAAAATTTTATAATATTAATCATAATAGTAATAATTATCTAATTTGTTGTGTAAGACATAACATCTTGGACAATCTTAAATATAAATCACGATGATTAAAATTTTTTAAACCAATTAAAATATATGATTTATAAATATTATATATATATATATGACCAAGTAAAAAAAAACAGAAAATTTAGATATTTTCAATTAAAGTTATTAGTCACATGAATTTATGCACAGATACAACTTGTTTTAAAAAATTTCTAAGATTTGAATTTAAAAGTCATAGATGATAAAATATACTTGGAGTGTTTTCTTTAGTAAATGCTTTTTTCTAAACGGAAATAGGAGAGAAGAGAAGAGAGTATGTTGTACATGCAACTTTGGCTGCGCAGTAGTCCAGAAAACAAACCTAAATGGGAGTTTACATCCATTACTAAGTTGAATTCAGCAATTGTAGTTGCATATTATTTGCATCTAAAGTCAATTTAATAATCATTTTTTTTTCTATAATGCATGCAACATTCACAACTGTTTGTACTTAATGAACAATAAAAAAAAAAAATCTTAAATTGACATCTAATAGATTATGATATAAATCAACATTTCAACTATGTTGGTATCTCCATGCACACTAATTATTTATATAAGCAAAAGAAAAAAAAATACAGAAACAACATATAACAAAATTATACCAAAGCTCATGACAAAACATGTCATACAAGAATCTGTTATAATTGTTTTTATTTTCTATTAATAGCTTTGAAAATATATTAATTGTCTTTCTAAAATTAGGATTGTCAACACAAACATTTCAATGTCATTTAAAACAGAAATTGAACAAAATTATATAAAATTTAAAATTAAAAAAAATCATGTAAAAAAATTAAATAATAAAATTATAAATATTAAAAAATAAGAAAAAAAATTGTAGAAAAAAATTAAGAACAAAAATTACAGATTGTAGCATCTAGCAATTAGAAGGTGTTGTTATGACCACCAAAAATTGAAGGTTAAGAGGAACCATTGACAAAATCTTCTATCCCATTGATTATGTATGCATAAGGAAGTAGTGTTTGGTTTGTGTAGATCCAAAAATTTCTCAAAGAACTATCAAAATAAGGAATGGAATAAAAAAATTTTACAAAATTTAAATGGAACTTTAAAAAAAAATTAATAAATAAAAATTTTACTTTAAGATTAATAAATAATACTTTTTCGTTTGAGAAAAAAAAAACTAAAATAAAGCTTAAATTTAGTTTTGTGGCGTGATTTTTTTTTTATTTAATATTTTATAAGAAACTAGTGTATATTACATAGTTTAAAATAAAAAATATTCAAATATATATTTTATAATTTATTAAAATTGATAAACATATCATCACTTTAAATTTTTGTATCCATATAATTGATAGGGGTTTTATCAAAGACTCGGAGATATAAAAAAACATTAATCTAATTACACCTTTAACCTCTTTAACTTTAATTGTGTATGATTTTGATCTTCGAGTTTTCTCTGCTTCTTTAATTTTTAAACATTTCATGTTCTAAATTCATCGTCAAACCTTCAATAAATAAACCGAAAATGAAAATGTGAGAGTATCTGATAAAAGAAAATCGGAAAAAGGTTCAAAGTTGAGAGATTTAACTCAATAAAAGAAATTAAAAAACCTAAAATGGTTCACAATTAAACTAAAAGAACTAAAATTAGACTTGTGCAAAAAATATGGATGATGATGAAACTGTAGGAGAGTTGGTGTTTGATAATTTATATGTATAAAACTAACTTTTTGTCATCAAGCAGTTTCAATTTACCCGCACAAAATTCTATGAAAGATATAATAAAATAAAAGTGGAAAAATTGTAGCATTCACCAGAATTAGAAAGATTAAGTTGTCGTTGTACCGTTGAAATGGTCAAAGAGTGATGAGAAAATGCAGACTAAGCATACATGTCATGACAACCCATTTGGGTACCACGTTTTGATGCTACAAAAATGGGGCTATGCTTGGCCAATTGAGGCTGGTCATAATACCTTGACACAGAGAAGAACAGAGGGAAAGGAAGAAGAGGGAAGAGAGGACTGATAGAATCAAGCTATCTATCCTTCTATACCTCATCATTCCTTTTCCTTCTAAACACCAAACAAATCTTATTCTTCTTAATTTTTCATTGTTTTCTATATCAAATGTATCGATAAGCATTTTTGCGTTTATGAGATTATAAACACTTTTATCATAATTGTTGCCCCTCCTGTGCTTTTCAGGTACCATTCTCCTTTTTCCTTTTCTTTTTTTGTGTGTTTTTTTGCATCACCCTTATGTCTCTTTTCTCTGTTAAAAAATGATTTTAAAAAAGCACGCCAACCTTTTGATTAAATTTCAATGTATACTTCTCTATTCTGTCCATTATATATTTGACATAACGTGAAGGCAATGCTTAAATTTGCAGGAGGGGACACAATTTTTTCAAGGCATTTAATCAATTGAAAGGTCTGAAATTAGAAGATTGAATAGTCTGATTCAGACCAAATTGAAAGAAAAACACTGATGGCTCCAAGCACATTAAGAAGAGCCATTGGGGCAGTAAAGGATCAAACGAGCATAGGGCTGGCGAAGGTGGGAAACAGCGCCTCACTTGCTGACCTTCATGTGGCAATTGTGAAAGCAACAAGACATGATGAGTACCCAGCTGAAGAGAAGCACATTAGGGAGATTCTCAGCTTAACATGTTACTCCCGGACATTCATCACTGCATGTGTAAACATCCTCTCTAGGCGTCTTAGCAAGACCAGTAGTTGGACAGTCGCTTTAAAAACACTTATGTTGATTCAAAGGTTGCTATCAGAAGGTGATCCTGCGTATGAACAAGAAATATTTTTCTCAACTCGTCGTGGGACTCGCCTCCTCAACATGTCTGATTTCAGGGACAACTCAAAGTACAATTCATGGGAATTCTCTGCATTTGTGCGCACTTTTGCATTATATCTGGATGAAAGACTCGAGTATAGGATGCAAAACAATCGTGGAAAGCGCAGCAGGTTTGCTTATGATGAGGAAGAAGAGGAAACTATGGAGAGAGCAAGAGAAAGTGGTAAATATGGTATAGAAAGAAAGAATGATAATAGAGAAATCGTCAAAGTCACAGAAATTTGTGAAATGAAGACTAAAGATCTATTTTTCCAAATGCAACACTTGCAATTGGTGCTTGAGCGCTTTCTATCTTGTCGTCCCACAGGTTTGTAACTATTACAACTTTAAGTTTGTTTGTAACTGGCTCCATATTTTCATTGCAATTAGGAACTTACATGCATCTTATAACAATGCTATGATTATTAAAAATATTTTATTTTAAAGAATCTCGCAATAGAACAAGTTGCATCTTGATTACAGCTTGTAATTTTTCCAGCTACTGATTATTAATATCGGGAGAAGTGTACATAATATCATCCAAGAGTGTGAATTGTCGTATTAAACAATCATCCACTTTTAACATAATAATATCATTGATCAAGATTAATCATGCACTCTTAATAAGCATCTCATGGTTGTTATCAACTAACAGGGAGAGCAAGGACGCATCGGATTGTGACAGTGGCTCTCTACACTATTGTGAAGGATAGTTTCCAAATATATAACAACATTACAGAAATATTGAGTATCTTCATTGATCGTTTCATTAGCATGGAGATACCAGAGTGCATTAAGGTGTATGACATTTTCTGCCGCGTTGGGAAACAATATGATGAACTAGACTTATTCTACAGCTGGTCCAAGAGTATTGGAATTGCACGCTCTACTGAGTACCCGGAGATTGAGAAGGTCACAACAAAGAAGCTAGAGGTTCTAGATGAGTTCATCAGAGACAAAGCACAAAACAAGAAACTTCAAATCCAAGAAAACAAGGAAGGAGAATCAGAATCGGAACCAGAGCCGGGGGAGGACATGAATGCAATCAAGGCACTGCCAGCACCAGAGTATTTCTGTCAAGAACCAGTAGAAGAAGTGAAGGAAGAGACCAAGGAAGAGCCCAAAGAAGAAAAATTGGTTCAAACAGAGGGTGATCTATTGGATTTCGGAGATGACACGGTGACAAGTCAAGGATATGGAGACAACTTAGCCTTGGCATTATTTGATGGTGCAGCACCAGAATCAAGTGCCACGCTAGCGCTTCCATGGCATGCATTTGACGATGCAGCAGATTGGGAGACGGCATTAGTTCAATCATCCAGCAACTTACCAAACCAAAAGCCATCATTAGGAGGTGGCTTTGACACATTGTTGTTGGATAGTATGTATAGACATGCAGCAACAAATTCAGCTACGCAGGGACACAGTTATGGGATAAATGGCAGTGCCAGCAGTATGGCCACAGGGAGGCCTGCAATGCTAGCATTGCCCGCACCACAAACATCAGGGGATAGTTCAAGTATCGCAAGTGTAGATCCGTTCGCAGCCTCACTCGCAGTGGCACCTCCAGCTTACGTTCAAATGTCAGAGATAGAGGAAAAACAGAGGCTATTAACGGAGGAACAGCTAATGTGGCAACAATATGCAAGTAGCATGCAAGGAAATGTTGCATTAACACAACTACAACCTAACAATACGTATTACATGGGTCAGTATCCACAAAACTATGGACATTATTATCATTAAATAGGAAAAACTTTCCATTAGTTTGCAGTTGCACTGATTACTCACAAAAAGTGTAATGTAAACCCACAGATAAAAACCACCCTATTGAGGTTTGATTCATTTTTCATGCTTTCATTACCACAATTTTATTCAAATGTCTTTTGTTTTCCCAGGACTTCATTGTGGTTTGTCCTATTACTATCAAATAGTGCAAATACCAAATTTACGAAATTATAAATGCTAAGCCAAATTCCACCGTAAATCTATGACAACCTCACAGCAACAAACAAGGAACAACTCAATTTTAGAATTTTACGCGAATCGCTTGAAAACCAATAAGCCAAACTCGAGGTAATTGCAACAGTTCAAATTCAAGGAAAAGAAGAAACTAGTCATTGATATTATAACAATTCTCAAACAAAACTAAATCGCAAATTCTAATATCCTCAGACTCAAATTTTAATCCAAAATTAAAATGCCAAAGATGGCAAACAAAAAAAAAAAAAAAGAAAAATAAGTGTGTAAAATAGCAAATTCAAACTAAAAGAGCGACGTTCCTTTCCCCTTCTTGTCACCGCCGATTTCAAAGTGCTTGCATCTCTGCATATTAGAAACAAATGCAAACCATTAGCCTCGAGTTCAGAACGACAATATAGAAAAACAAAACAAAAAAAAGAAGTTTTGACTTACCTTGATTGGATGTTGGGAGACGTGTTTGCATCCCTGGCACTGAAGCCTCAGCACGATTTTCTTGGTGGTTTTGGCCTAATTAATTATCACAAACATGAATTAAGTGATAAAAAAGACAAGTAGTGTTTGGAGTGAATGCTATTGTATTGTAGAATAAGGATGGTACCTTTTTGTGGAAAACGGGCTTGGTCTGTCCACCGTAACCGGACTGCTTACGGTCATAACGGCGTTTTCCCTGAGCGGCAATACTGTCCTTACCCTTCTTGTATTGGGTGACTTTGTGGAGGGTGTGCTTCCTGCACTCCTTGCTCTTGCAGTAAGTCTTCTTCGTCTTCGGAACGTTCACCTGATACAAACGAATACAAAAATTAGCTACTGTTGAACGGAATCGATGATAGTTTAAGGAAGAAGACGACGAAGATGATGATGAAGAGCTTACCATTGTTGCAGGGATCGGTGGAGCAAAGGCAGAAGCAGGGTGTGCAGAATGGCGTTTGGGAATTAGGGTTAGTTAAATGTTCTTTCTCTTATCTGCGTTGGGCTTTCAAGTCCCAAGGAACTAAGCCCACAGGGTAATAGTTGTCTGGGTCGAATTTCGTGGCCCAATTAATATCCTTCCTTTTCCAAATGGTAGAATAGAATCAACCAAGCAATTGTGTATTTTCAAGTATTGTGATTAAAAATTATATTGCAGATAATTTTATAATATATTAAATATTTTCCAAACAATAAAATAAAATAATTAATACATTTAAAATTTATAAGTTTGGGTGAAAAGATCACGAGTGAAATTGTTTTATAGATTTTTATTTTAGTCAGAAAAAGTGAATTCTAAAAAACTAATAAATTTGTAAATAGGAAAATACATATGAATGTTTTACAGTTTTTATAGTTTCATGTTGGTTAGTGATTCAATCATGAGGGCATTATGGTATGGTATCAGAAACAAAGTCTTATGACATAAGAAAAAAAATTAATTTCCAAAAAATATGATGTTTTTCCTATTTGTATTTACACCTTAAAAATAATATTAAAAAAATTACGTTTTTTAAAAAATAATCACAAAATCGTTCATAATAGAGGTGAGAATTTTTTAATTAAACAATAATGCTTTTAAAAATATTTATGACAAATTAAATATATTTAATCATTATTATAAATCATAATTTATGATTCTTAAAAAAAATTATTCTTATTAATAGTTTTTTATGTTTATGTTTTGAATAAGTCTTTTTAGAATTAATTTCTTTATTATTCAATGTATTATTTTATAATTGGGTATTTGCTATTTTTATTGAATAAATACATTTTTTTTTAACATTTTTTATATTATATTTTAGCTTCTAACAATTGGTATTAGAGTTCCGTAAAGAGCTTAATATAAGCGGCGCGACCACCATTGTGTGGAGAGCGGTGTGAGGGCTGAGCGACAGTGAAAAAGAAACAACGAGTGAGTGAAAGAGAAACAATGAATGAAAGCGCACTAGTGAGAGAAAGCGCACTAGGCAATAGGAGAGAGAAAGAGTGTGAGGGTTAACTCGCATGAGTATGTTGGAGGAAAAGGAAATAGCCCTAAAGTTAAATATGTCTTCAACTGAATAATTTGTTCTACTAGTCATCCCAAAGTTTGATGGCCACTATGACTTCTGGTCAATGATTATGAAAAACTTCCTACGAAGCAAAAAAATGTGACAACTTATAGAAGAAGGTATATAAACTCTTGCAACTGGAACAACTCCAACTGAGACACAGCGAAAGAGTATCGAAGAGGCCAAGTTCAAATACTTGAAAGTCAAGAATTTTTTGTTTCAAGCCATTAATAGAGAAATTCTTGAAACTATTCTTGACAAGAGCACTTCAAAGGAAATATGGAACTCCATGCAGAGGAAGTATCAGGGGTCCACAAAGGTAAAACGGGTACAACTCCAGACATTAAGACGATAATTTGAGTTACTCGTTATGAAAGAAGGGAAGACCATTGATAACTACATGGGCATAACTCTTCATGTGGTCAACAAAATGAAAACAAATGGTGAAGTAATGATGGAAAGCACCGTTGTTAGCAAAATACTCAGATCCTTGACACCTAAGTTCAACTATGTTGTATGCTCAATAGAGGAATCAAATGATTGGGTGTTTTAAACATTGATGAACTGCATGGCAGTCTCTTGGTGCATGAGCAACGCATGCAAGGATTCCAAATAGAAGAACAAGTCTTGAAGATAACTAATGATGGTCAACCTCCTAAAGGTAGAGGAGGCTGGGGCTCATTTAGAGGGGACACAACAACAAAGGAGGAAGAGGTAGAGGTAGACAACCATTCAATAAAACATTTATTGAGTGTTTTAAGTGTCACAAGTTAGGTCACTTTCAACATGAGTGCCCAGATTGGGAGAAAGCTAATTATGCAGAGCTTGAAGAAGATGAAGAACTCTTACTTGTGGCATATGAAGAGCTGCATCAAGCCATCTATGAAGAAGTATGGTTCCTGGACTCCGGGTGTAGCAATCACATGACAAGAAACAAGGAATGGTTTGCAGACATGAAAGGATTATGCAGAACTGTGAAACTTGGAAACAACACAACAATGTCAGTTGTAGGCAAAGAAAACATCCGTGTACAACTTAATGGCATTACTCAAATAATATCTGATGTTTACTTTGTCCCTGAACTTAAAAATAATTTGTTGAGCTTAGGCCAACTCCAAGAAAAGGGGTTATCCATCTTAATACAAGATGGTAGTTGCAAAGTGTTTCATCCAGAGAAAGGGTTAATCATGCACACCAATATAAAGGAAAATCGGATGTTTTACGTAACAGCTACTGTAGCACCTGAATATTTCTTGTGCATGCAAGCTGATACCACCTCAGATTAAGAAGCCCACTTGTGGCATTGTTGTTTTTAGTCACCTTAACTACAAAGGACTATATACACTTGCATGCAAGAAGAAGGTCATTGGACTTCCATTGTTAAAGTTCCCAAAAGGAATTTGCACTACCTGTCTCACTGGCAAGCAACACCAAAAGCCAATACCGAAGAAAATTTTGTGGAAGGCCTCAAGACAACTTCAGTTGATACATGCTGATATTTGTGGTCCCATAACACCATCCTCAAACAACAATAAGAGGTATATATTAAACTTTATTAATGATTTTTCTCGCAAAACTTGGGTCTATTTTTTGCAAAAGAAGTTGGAAGCATTTACTATGTTCAAAATTTTCAAAGTTGGCGTTGAAAAGAAAACTGATGCATTCATCACTTGTCTAATAACCGATCGAGGAGGTGAATTTACCTCAACAGAGTTTGGAGGTTTTTGCAGGGATCAAGGAATTTCAAGACACTTAACCACTACTATACACCTCAACAAAATGGGGTTGTTGGACGGAAAAATAAAACACTCATGGATGCAATATGAGCAACACTAATTAGACAAGTTCCCAAAACTTTCTGGCCTGAAGCAGCTAAGTGGTGCATCCATGTACAAAATAGGAGTCCAACTTCAATAGTTGAACAAAAAAACTTTAGAAGAAGCATGGAGTGGTAAAAAGCCAAAAGGTGAACTACTTTCGAGTCTTCGGATGCATAACTCATGCTCATGTACCAGATCAAAAGCAAAGCAAGCTCGACAGCAAAAACAAACAGTGTGTTTTTCTAGGAGTCAGTGATGAATCTAAAACTTACAAATTATTTGATCTCATAGCAAAAAATGTCATTATAAGTAGAGATGTGATCTTTGAAGAAGATAAGAGTTGGGATTGGCAAGGAATTGAAGAAAGCCGAAAAAATGATACACTAGACTGGGATGAAGACATAACTACAACTAGATTTGAAGACCAAAGATCTGCACAAAATGAAGAAACAAGCACTAATGAGAAATACGACTGCCTAGTTGAAGGGAGGGAAATACATCTCGGAAGGAAACTAACTTGAATGGCAGATTACACAAACTTCTCTCTTGTCGAAGAAGCAAGTCTAATGGCACTAATGATGGCTAAAAATGACGATGATCCTTGCTCCTACGAAGAAGCCTCTCAAAGCTTGGGGTGGAGAGAAGCAATGAATATGGAGATTAAAGCAATTGAAAGAAACAAAACATGGGAATTAACTGATGCCCCCAAAAGGAGTCACACCTATGGGGGTTAAATGGATCTTTAAAACTAAGCTTAATGAACATGGGAATGTTGAGAAGCACAAGGCATGATTGGTGGCAAAAGGATACTCACAGTAGTATGGTGTTGACTATACCGAAGTGTTTGCTCTAGTGGCAAGGCTTGACATTGTACGGATACTGTTAGCTTTTCAACTTGATGTTAAAAGTGTCTTTCTCCATGGTAAGCTCAAGGAAGAAGTGTATGTACAACAACTTGAAGGTTTCATTAAAGAAGAAAATGAAGACAAAGTTTACAAATTAAAAAAAGGCACTATACAGCCTTAAAAAAGCTCTAAGAGCATGGTGTAGCAAAATTGAGATATACTTTGCAAAAGAGAATTTTGAAAAATGTCCTAATGAACACACTTTTTTAACCAAGAAAATTGAAGGCAACATTTTGATAGTTAGCCTCTATGTGGATAATTTGATTTTCACTGAAAACAATAGGAGAATGTATGAACAATTTAAAACCTCAATGATGTTAGAGTTTGATACGTCTGATTTGGAAAAATGAGACATTTCCTTGGGATAGAAGTAATTCAAAGTGATGTTGGGATTTTCATCTGTCAATGAAGATATGCTCAAGAAATATTAACACGGTTCAACATGACAGATTGTAATCCAATAAGAAACCCAATTGTTCCAGGAACCCATCTATCAAAGGATGAAGATGGCTCTAGAGTAGATGCTACAAAATTCAAACAAGTAGTGGGCAGTCTCATGTATCTAACTGCAACTCGCCCTGACTTAATGTTTGGGGTTAGTCTAATCAGCAGGTACATAGCCAATCCAAAGGAATCTCATTGGGCAGCAACAAAACGACTTCTTAGATATGTGAAAGAAACTACAGAGTACGAGATTTTTTACAAAACGGGAAGGAAAAGTGCAAGCCTTATAGCTTATACGACAACAACTATGCAGGAGACTTAGATGATCGCAGAAGTACTTCTGGTCTAGTACTTATAATGGGTCTGGAGCCATGTCTTAGGCCTCAAAGAAGCAACCCGTTGTAAGTTTATCCACCACTGAGGCAGAATACATTGCTGCAACATGCTTGCCAATGTATTTGGATTAGAAGAATTCTAGAACAACTTGGAGTTGAAGAGAAGGAAGCATATGACACTATGATATTATGTGACAATAATTTTACCATTCAACTATCCAATAATCCAATCTTTCATGGTAAAAACAAACACATCACAATACAATTTCATTTTCTCATAAATTTGATAAAAGATGAAGTTGTGAGACTAAGTTATTGCAGTTCAGAAAACCAAGTCGCGAACATAATAACAAAATCTTTAAAGCTTGAGAGGTTTGAAAAGTTTCGTAATATGCTTGGAGTAATAAGTGTCACAAAAGTAAGTTAAATGCAAATACATCTAGCTTAAGGAGGGAATGTTAATAGTTTTTTCTGGTTACGTTTTGAATAAGTCTTCTAAAATCCATTTCTTTATTATTCAATCTGTTACCTCGTAATTTGGGATTTGTTATCATGTAATGTCGGTTACGATTTCATTTTATAAATCATATAATCCACAGTCATTTTATTATAAACTATATAATCCACCGTCATTTCATTGAATAAATACATTTTTTTTCAACATTTTTTACATTATATTTTAACTTTTAACAATCTTATATCAAACATATATTTACGTTATTGATTTAATTGCATAAATTATTATATATTATAATATTTTTCTAAAAACATCATAACATAATTTTTATATTTTTAGAAACTTATAATATATCCAATATAACAATAAATAAGTTATATAATTTCAGTCTTATCGTTAGATAAATTTTTCTATAAATATTTTTGAAAGAAAAAAACAATAAATAGATAAAATAAGTTTTTTTATTAATTAATTTATTAATTTTCTCCAAAATAGTTTTTAAAATTATTATTTTTAATTTATATACATTGATATTAGTTTTTTAATATATTTTTTAATCTTTTTAAAATAAATATTTATTTTTTTATTTATTTTGGTTGTTCCAAATTATGATAAATTGAAAATTTAGTCGTAATTTGAAGAGTTATTGCTACCAGTATAAAAACCATTTAGAAAACCGTAATAGATTTTTATGTAATAACTCATGTGAATAACAATTATTAACAAAGAACCATTTTGTTCTTTTTTTTTTCTCTATATTCTTTTCTTGAAATCAAACACTCTTAATTTCATTTAATTCTTCCCTTAATTTTTATCAATTTTATTTCTCTGGTTTATATTTCTTTATACATAATACACCTTATACCTGGATGATCATAAGATTTTTTTTTTTTAATACTACTAGTAATGATAATAAGATAGTTATATATATATATATTTAATTTATACATAAAATAATTTAAATTTATAAAAAAAAATATTTATTTTCTTTCATGAAAAGGATTTATGAAATCTTCTCTATTTCAAAAACCAAAATTATTTTTAAAATTTTATATTTTTATTCTAAAATATTTTTAAAACAAATAAATACTCATAAATAATATATTTTTTAATTATTATGTATAATTTTCGGCTTAAAAAACTTATTATAGCTTTTATTTTTATTTTATAATAATAGTAGTAATAATAGTTAATAATAATAATAATAATCTCAATGGATTCTTTTAAGTTTAATGTAAATTAAAAAAGAAGCAGAGTGAGAGTCTGTGGTGCATAGGGTTTAAGATCGTGTTCCAAAACTCTTCGCTCAGGTTCTCCAGCTCAACATTCTTCACTCTTCTTCTGTATTTCCTCCATAATTTAGATGTTAAGATGAAGGAGTTATCTCAGAACCAGACTATTGCTGTCCATGGTATAGCTGGTGCTGGATCAGTGGCTTTAGCCACTGCCTTCACTTACCCTCTAGACACCATGAAAGTTCTCTTTCAGGTTCTCACTTTTTCTTCAACCTCTGTCTTTTTAAGCACTGCTCGTATGAATTGCTTCAACGTCGTTTATTTATTCAAAGGTTGGTTCCAGTGCTGGTAAAGAATTGGACGCTGTTCAGGCTTTGTCGAGAATAGTATCTCTGTCGGGTAATGCAGGTAATACTATTCTTTTTCCTCTTCTGGGACATACTGAATGATAAGTTGCTTTAGGAGAATTAGAACCTTGAATGTTTTAATGCATAACAGACATGAGAATGCTGGGTGATGATGGAAATGGGTTACTATGTAGTTCTGGGTTAATGGGAAAGTTTACATTTTTTTTTTTGGCATTGTCAGATTGGGTCACATATTACAGGTTTTGTGAAGCTAACTGCAATATCATGTTGGTTTCTTGATACACAAACTCTTTATATGCACAATATTGTAACTCGGGTGTTTTGTTGTATTTGGACATTTTAGGTTTGTACAATGGTTTGGGCTGGTTGGCAGTTGGAAGGATTTTTGGTCTCGGAGCACGATTTGGGGTTTACGAAATCCTCACTGCCTTTTGTAAAGGTATTCGTTTTGTTTTTCTCTTAATACTTTTGTGTGATTAGTATTTTCTTTTTCAATTTTTCTCAGAAGTATTAATGAAATGAAGTGGGACTGCTTTGTTTTAATTTCTTATGCTTATTACACGTTTCTCTTTGTATCAATAGTTTAGTATGGATGGTTTGATATGCTTGTACATTTTGTAGCATTGTCTGATTTGAGATGGCTTTTGATTGCGTGACCTAAAGTTCATTAACTTCTTTTCTTTTGGGTATCAGAATGCCTTTTAAAATTTGTTCTCTATAAAAATTACAATTTATAGTGAATTTCTCCTTTGGTGGAGCATGATTTGGTGCTCACAAGTATATTTTGGCACTTGGCAGATGGTCGGGAAGATAATTATTTATTTGCTTCTGAAGCACTTTTGGCTGGCATGGCGTCTGGTGCCATTGAGACAGTCATAACCTCTCCATTCGAACTCATCAAGCTTCGAAAGCAGGTTACCTCTGCTTCATATGTTCCAAGGTCCAACTTTGCTCTGGAAAAGGGGGCTCGTAAACCTTTAATTGCTAGATTACTTAATGGCTGTTATCCAGACAAAAGGTCCTTAGACCTGTATACTGGTCTCATGTCCACCCTAACGACCAAAAATACTAACATGACAACTGCTTTACTAGAGTATCCATGGACAATGACAGGATCTGGGAAGCCACCATCAGTTTCCTCTGTCAGGAGACCATCTGACATTATATCTTTGGAAGGAGGGAGCTCTTTATGGAGAGGTCTCCGTTCTGGAATTGCCCGGGATTCTGTGTTTGGGGGCATATTTTTTTCAACCTGGCAATTTCTGCACCAAGCAATGCTAGATTGGAAGGCTGTAGGGATGAATCCCCCACCCAGGTTCATCTCATATTCATTGATTAAATGATCATTTATTCTGAATCATTCTTCCTTCTATTGTGTTAGTTTTGTATTTTTAGGAAAAGTAGCTTTGTGAAAAAATTCTAAATGTAGCTTTTAACATTTTTTGTTTGTGTTTACTACTCTTTTATGTCCTTGTACAATTGTATGTATGTGCAATAGCAATTGCTTGTTTTGTGGCTGTAAACTATGGATAAGGTTGTTTTGGATTAGTTTTACAGGTTTCTTGTTTCATTTTCTGTTTGAATTTTTTTATAGTGGATATGTTATCATCTCCACTTGCACTTCCGATTAAATGAAATGAGCAATCTACACCAAAAGAACTAATTATGCAATTACGTGTGCTCAGTTCTTTGTTGTACTGAATTTTCTTGTGATCTTTTCTATGATTTTATGTCTACAATAAGGTCTGGTAGCTGCTGATACTTGATGCATTAAGGGTATGTTTAGACAAACTTATCAATAAGGTAAGGACTTATTAAAGGGAAAAACAAGAAGAAAAATGAAATGAGCTTCTCCACAAGTTAAAGTTAACTTTTTCTCTCAAGTTAAAAAATAAAAATTTAGAGATGTTAAAATTAGCTTGCATAAGCTAATTTTAACTTATGGAGAAGCTCATATAATTTTTTCTTAATTTTTCTCTCCTAGAAGTCCTTTTGGATAAGTTTGTTGAAACAAACCCTGAATTGTATATTTAGTCATCTACTAGTACTTTTAGATTAATTAGTTTAATTACAAGTGAGGTTAATTATTCTGTTTCACTCTAAGTGTGCTTGTCATGACTCAGGTTAAATGAAGAAGTTGGTCCATTGTCTCCTTTCACGGTTAGTCTTACTGCTGGATTCTCAGCTTCAGTTGCTGCTGCTGCTTCCCATGGTTTTGATACTTCAAGAAGTAGATCACAATGTACTGTGCTGCCAAAGGTATGAATAATACTGGCTGTCACTGAAAAGTTTGAAACTTTGTGAACCCTTGTTTAAATTTCTCTTACATATAAAAGCCGTAGAATCAGAAAAAGGAAAAGGTTGTACTTTATTATTTTCTATATAATGATTTTGGTATTTTGCTGCCATATTCTTTGCACTAAGAATAGCTTTTCTTTTCTGACAAAGAAAAAATTGAAGGGCAGGGGTACAAAGGACAAGAAGGCTGACATAGTCTACTTAAACTAAAGAAAAGTTATCAAAACATGAACACAAAGTAACTTTTTGAAGTTTAATTTCTACATTTCAACGGAGAAGAAAACATATGCAGATGATACTGAAAACAATATCTGTGACATATTAGGTCCAAGGTCAAAACGTATTTCTCTATTGTCCAAGAAATTAGCATGTTTTTAAAAATATTTCTGTTTCTCCTGATAGGATAATGTTTTCCTATTTCCAGAAATGTTTCTCTATAGTCCCAGCAATCAACTGCAGGATTCTGTCCTGATAGACATCAAATTTTGTGTTTCAATACTTTCTACCAAAAAGTTTAGTACTGATACCTAGTTAATAAAGTCAAAATTTAAGACTACTGACAGTGGAGCAAATGATTGCATAATGTCCAATTAACTAACTGCATTAAGCATGGCTCACTAGTAGGTTAATCTGGGAAATTGCCTTCATGTTTCAACAAGTGACCCACAACTGGTGATCATACTATTGCTTTAAGTTTATAAGCTAATTCTGTATGTTGTCATACCAAACATCGAATAATATTATCATCTCACTTAAGTAAAATAAATACTGCAATTTCATGCATTTCCAAATTGCAACCTATTTGATGGCAATTCACACTTTGTATGTGTCTAGTACATCTCAATGGAGAGAAAGATTTTGAAATGGAAACGACCAGGAAACAAGTTTGAAAGAATTACTGGGATCCATCCTTCAGACAGGAATGTCTTGTTCCATGGTATTGGTTGGCGGATGGCTCGCTCTGGGTTGGCATCATTCATGATTGTAGGAGGCTATTTATTTGTTGCTGATCAGCTTACTTCTCGTTTGACTTAATTGCCACATATTGATACCCCTTTTTGGTTAATATGTAATGTTAACTATTTTTTGTCCTGGAGAAATCACATACTTTGGGATTGTGCTCTGTACTAGTTAGTAAATAAATAGAAAGGAGACAGTACTTGATGCTACCACAGTTGAATTGGATACTACTGGGAATCAGTACCCGGATTGTAGCCCTGATAGAAAGAGCGAGACTGCATTTGTTCAATACATATAAAAGATCCTTGATGTGGAGATCCACAATGGGAATTTGATTTTCCGATTCTCTTATACAAGAGTTTGTACCTTCCAGTGAACGGTAACTTAATAAGATTACACATTTTCTGGATGTTCATGTATTATTGCGTCCTTTTCTTTCTGAGTTTGAACATAAGAGTAATTGGCTTTATGAATTTGGTCATTCTTTAAATTATATTCCGAGTACTGCTGACCTTCATATTTTGCCTATTTTTACCAGCCTCCTAAACATCCGTTTTTTGCCCACTAATTAATTGTTGTATACTTGTACTTATTATACAGCATGTTCGAGTATTCTGGTAATAGAAAAGACAAACTATTTGCGTATGAACTTCATATCCTTATCCCTTTTATGTGGTCCCTTAATTGGATTAGCGTTCTATTGAGCCCTCATGGTGCAAAATCACACTCTTTTGTTTCCTTCATATGTTAGGACCTTTGTCCCTTGGGCGACAAGTTCTCTCTCTTTAGCACACTCAAAACTCCCTCAGCATTTTCAACTTAGAACGCCTTTTCTCTTTTAAGTAATCCCTTTATGTGGGGTTGACTTATTTTGAACTTTTCTGTTGACTTGTGATGGTTGCATGGGTGGGTTGGTATAATTAACTTCACTCAAAAGCTACCTAGGTATTGGCCTCACAATCATGGTGGCTCATTGTACTTTTTGCCATTGTAAGGGGGGGAAACATAATTCCTCGAAAACAAGCAAGCCAAGGGCAATAGGGTTGGGTTGGATGAGTACTTCTCAAACACCTGCCTTCCACTTTGTGGCTTTCAATACACATAAATTTTGTTACAAACAACCAAAACTTTATGAACAAGGTGAAAGAAAACCAAGGCCCAGTTGGAGGGTTTTCATGACAGACAATCATAATGACTTCCAATTCGATTTGGCATTTTCCACTTTACAGGTCCAAACGGGGGCATATAGTTTGTGTGAGATTGAGAGCCACAAAGTATAATTATGTGGTTCTTCTAAGTAATGACTTTTGGTCTCTTCGAAGTTGCCACCGAAAATCACACCTCACTCAACACACATGTGTTATGTTAATAAGCAAGCACGAGTGAGATGATTAGAAGGTTCAGTGGTTACGAGCTGATTAAGCAATGAAATAGTATTTTTATCATTATTATAAGAAACAATGGAGACTCGTGGATGCGAAGATCGAAGGGGAACATACTTAGATAGGACAAAACATCCCCTCTTTATTCTTTTTTCATTTAAGTACAAGTTTCAGATGATGGATTCTACCTTAAGATTTCAAACCACGTTATGACCTGTGACAAGAGCCACATGACTTTAAACGACCATTGTAATCGAAAATGAGGAAATATTTTCTTACAAAGAGTTGAATAATATAATTAATTAAAAAAAATACTTCACAGTGTGACTTGAAAGAAAGGGTTTACTACAATTGCATCTTTTTAGTAGTAAGTTAGGACTGTTTCTATCCTAATTCTGAAAATGTAGGAAACAATCTCAGTATGGCTATGTGATCAGATTCTGGCAAAGACTGTCTTTTTTCCTAACTGAATGCAGTGATTGATTTGAGAGGAATAAGATTACTAAAGTTATCAGAGTGAATAAAAATGATGAGAGGTAATTGATTTGCTCTTGTTAGTGGATTTAATACACGGGTCAAATAGTTTCATCTTTTTTCTTAGTAGTAGTAGCTTTGAGATTTCAGTTATTACATTACTTTAGTTAGTTACTCTAAAGCAGAACATAAAGGCTATGTTATAAAAGGTTATGTCTATTTTATCATAACCTTCAACTCTCATTTTTCACATCATTTCAGAATCAAATTATTAAACTTGAAATGAATATATTTGTCGAGGGGCAGTGTGATAGCTCTTGTTCTTTGACCAGAGCATTTCGGTTTCTGTATTTTAATTCTTCATTTCTCTTTCACTTTCATATTTTTTAGCATAACTATAAGGTTTAGAATTTTCAGTAAAAATTTTGACTTAACAACCTACTCAAAAGTTGTAGTGGTTTCCACTTTCACATTTTTCTTTAATTAATATACCCTTTTGTGTAACTCTATAAACGGTGTTTGCTCCACACAAAATTCTCCTTTTGAAAAACGGAAGTTGTGTCGTGGTTTTTTTATTTTAAAAAAGTGTGAACTTGGTTTTAAATATAAAACAAACAAGCCATAAGTATTCGCTACACATCAATTATGAAGCACGCCTTTGTCAAAAGAATCATTGCAATAAGTTGACTTAAATACTGATGTAGTTTAATTATAACATTTGTTTCACTACTTAACCAAACATGTAATTACTAGACATTATTATAAGTATTATTATATATTCTAAAAGTTAACCCTTTTTATTTCTCAGTATTTTTTACTCGATACACAGAGGAATTAATCTTTTTTATTACATGACTCCTTTTTAACAGTTTCTTTTCCATACATATTGGAGTCAAACTTAAGATTACATACTTCAACGATATACTCAAATTATTTCTAATAAATAAAGCCTCCATACCCAAAATTGACAAGTATATAGCAAATGCATTGGGAATATTATTTCAAATTTGAAAAAATAATCGGAAGCTAGAACTATTTTTCTCTTGGTTGTACAAATTTTACCATCATTAACTACGGCGCTGAATCATGTCCAATACAAACGTAAGTTTCATCATATCATTAATTAAAGGATCTTGAATTCGGGATAGATGCTAATGACAGAGATACCCAATAATGGAGTTCCAATTTTTTTATTTGGCAAACCAATTTTGTGATTATTCATTTTTAATCCATCATTGTTGTGTTGGAAGTTTTTCATAAAACTTACAAAGCTCATGGTCATAATCTTGTCTTTTCTAGTGGATATGTATGAGGAGAGAAAGAAGGTGATGAATAAGGTGAGCATCATGGACTGGTGTGTCACTCTTTTGTGATGAAAATATATGGATATTATATAGTGCTCCTGTTGGTGCTTCAAAGCATGCGAATGCTTGCATCACACATGACTTGATGCTTCCCTAAGCAGGAACCCATATGCAACAAAAACAACACAAAGCAAAAAAAAGAAAAGAAAATAAAATGTCCCTTAGCATTGTGACACAAGACAACTAGCTAACAAATACCATCAAAGTAGGCAAAAGCTATAAAAGCCTAATAGGACTATTGCCCAATGTTCAGTTGCAAGCATCCCTTACAGTGCTCAACGGGCTCCACAACCCTCCACAAATTCTATCAGCATAAATCTCATTCTTTCTCTCACCACTATCCTTTGCACGTGAGAAATCACAATTAACAATGACTAATACGGTCGAAATCTTAAATGCATACTAGGAAAAGTAATATTATTTCATATATAGAGTAGTATTATTATGATTTGAATTCTGAATCACCACTTAGTCAAGAACTATAAACTGCTATCGATTAGCCAACTGTTGTAAACTCCATGGCATTGAATTTCACCACTCTCTATCCCAAAGGAAATTTAACTTCATATTTATTTGCTTTATTATATGAGAATATCTTTTTAAGTGCACAGAACTTTCATGCAACAGTAGTAAGTGTAGATTGAATGGTAAATTGCTAATACATGTAAAAGAAACAAGAAATAGACCTTTTGCATATCTTATCTTGATTTGCAGGATTAAAAAGTCCTATATTAATGGCTGAGAATAGATTACTAGATATGTGATTATCCACGTGTTGGAATAAGGACTAAAGAGCATGGAATTTCCAAGATTGACCTGTGCTAGTGAATGGGATATTTGAAAGCATAACGTCACACTGCATATTGTTTGGTATGGCCACGAGTTTCATCTAGTGCCCCACTTGAAAGGCTGCTATGTAGAAATCTAGCTATAGCGACTTCACTGATTACAATGGAAGCTAAACTGCTAAAGGCTTTAACTACAACCAGTAAATATTAATAATAATAATAAAAATGATAAACAACAATTAGCTTAAATTAATATCCCATTTGGATATATAATGCAGCTAACTAGATCACTTGCATCATCTAATTTGGCAAACTTATTTCCTCAAGATCATCCAATGACAAGAAAACTTCATCCAAACAAGAGAGCTCTGTTCCATCACCATCATCATCATCGTTATCCCGCTCATAAACTCGACAAATCACCCATTTACTATGGTCCTGAATCAAACAACCAAGGAAAAACAAATCAAAATATAAACAATCAACTATCAAAGAGAGAATTAGTACACAAATATGATTTTTGGGGTAAATTTTTCATGTACTATCTATATGTGCACTACGTACTAACCGGTTTTGGTTGTGATCTTCTTCTGGATGATCTGCTAGAGGAAGCAGAATCTAATAGACGATACTCTTGCATTATCCAATTGGTGATGTTACCATCAGGGGCTTCTCCCACATGAAACACATAATATTTCTTCATGCCAACTCTCTTGCTGCTTGAGCTTGTAATCACTGGCTCTTCCATTCCCATTGGCATCCAATAACCATTGCCACTGACCCTATTTTGTGTCCTCCTGCTGTAGTAGTACCATTGCTTTCCCTCTGCCAAAGCTCTACCTGCAGCAATGCATAACCACCCACCCACAATTGATTAATACACACCAACTTTCATTTAATGTCTACCTATTTTTCATGCCAAATTGGCATGAAATTTTCTCTATGTATATTGAGACTTTTTTTCCTCATAAATACTCTTTCAAAAACAAAAAATTCTATTTAAGACATTGTTGTATACTAAATATACTCACCCTTTCAACAGAAACTTGAACCTTGTTATTGAGACATAAGTTAATAAAGAATAAAATATATGTATATGTATGTGTACCATGAAGTTCCCAAGGATCATATGGGTAGAGTTCAAGATCAGGGATGACATCTGGATGGCAAGGTAGAAGATTTGCCTTTCTTTGCAGGAAATGGACGACAAGCTCTTCATCTGTGGGATAAAAGTGAAAGCCGGGTGGGAGGTTGACATTGTTATCTGCCATGTTTTCTAGAGCAAGGAAGAAAGGTGGAGTGAAAGAGCAATAATGGAAAATGAAGGTGGTGAGTAACAAGGTAAGGTGTGGTATTTATAGAATTGTAATGCAAAGAAGGGAGGGAGAGAAAGACTAAATGGACATATAAGAGACTGACGTGAAACAGAAGTTGGTGTTTATCACATACAAATACAATACAATACTGATACATCTCAATATTTTATCAAATGTTTGATAAAAGTTTTGAGTACTTTCAGCACTCAACATCAAGCAAGCAAGGCGGCGGATAACGGAACGTGATGTACCACTTAGCCAAAACGAGATCTCCAAAACTGTGTTTGGGGAGAGGCTTGTGTGTGAGACAGAAAATGTTGCAGCTGTTTCATTTAAAGTTTCATATTCATTTTTTTCTTTTCATTTTGGAATATGCACAGTTTCATCAGGGCTTTTAGACAGAAACATGTGAAAATTGATTTTAGGACGATATGTTAGGTACATACTCTTATAAGCATTATTTTAGATTTGTATAGTTACTGTTTATAGATATAAAATTTTGCATATTTGTATCATTAATTTGTATATTCTGTCTTGTGGGTTATGATCACACTTCATGCTGATATCATGGATGAGCGTTATCAACGTGGCACAAGAGTAAGGTTTTGGTCTTGGAAGAGTTGAATTGGGGTGACCGACCTGAGTATACCTATATATGCTTCATAATTATTAGCAATTATCATAGGACTTTAAATTGAATTTAAATACAAGGTTTTTTTGTTTGCTTTCTACCCATATGCTTTTGCCTTGCTTTGTAATCAATGGATTAGTAGTAGGAGTAGCACAGTGGGAACTGCACATACATTCCACATGAAACAAAGCAATCAAGTGAATCAGCTATTTTTTTTTTTTTTTGAAGGGGAAGGGGCCACGAGTTTAACTGATTTGCTTGGGCCATTGGTGGGGCCTAAGAAGCCCTCACATTATTTATATAATTAATCAATTATTAAATCTTCCATAAGAAAGAAACAAACATATAAAACTCTACCAGGACTGAACTACTTTGCTTATAACTTTTCCAACCATAAATTACATTTTGCAGCTCCATTATT
This sequence comes from Macrotyloma uniflorum, assembly GCA_016859785.1. NCBI lineage: Eukaryota > Viridiplantae > Streptophyta > Magnoliopsida > Fabales > Fabaceae > Macrotyloma > Macrotyloma uniflorum. The sequence goes on along the minus strand of BDMB01000070.1, from coordinate 807,155 downwards.
ATATATTTTCTTCTGATTTAGGAGGTCAGCAATTATAATTCTTCCATTAAAGTAGACAACATTATTCTGTTTCTGATGGCTAATCTCAAATTTCATAGTACCATTTGAGGCCAATTATAATCATATCGAGATATAAAATGTTAGGAAGTTACTATTTGCAGTACAAGGTGTTACAGTGTGTTTCTTTTATGTCATTATCTCCCTTTGAGGTGGCACCAACTTCCGAGAGACTACAACCAAACTACAGGCATCAACAACATAAAACATCTAGTTTAAGTTTCAAAATCTTGTTGCCATATCATGTTAATTTTAATTCCTAAGTCTTGGTACTAGGTTCGAAAGTTACTTGCACCAATTTTAGGTGCCATCCATGATCCCCCCTCCAAAGAAAAAAAGAGTACTGTCTAAGTGGATGTGGAAGCACTATCATCTTGTATTTTTTGTACCTTCATATCTATGCCCCATTTCTGGACTCTGGTGGACCAAGAGCTGAGAATCAACCTTCTATAAGGCATATTTTATCCACAAGGCCCAGTAAGCAGCAACCTTCTATATGAACTTAGTTTTTCATCCCCATTCCACATGGCCATTGACTTTGCTACTGACCCTAGTCATCAGATTGGTTGTCGGTGCTTATTCCACAAAGAAACTGATCATGCATGTTGAAAACATGCTTAAGCATTTAGTTTCAAATCTTTGGGATAGAGTTTAATGAAGATACAAATTTTATTCTTACTTAACACTATGTTTTACTATCAAGATGTTAATATTTTGCATAGATGTTGTACAATGAATTTCCTGTTCTTTAAAAGAAAAAGTAAAAATATCCCAACAATGCATGCCATATTAATGTTTTCTGTTATTTTCGAACTTGTTCATCTATGCAAACAGAAATAGTAATACCAGTGGAAAAGACAAATTTAGTCCAATTCTTCATACCTTTGTAAGTGTAAGTGAATTCTCTCTAACACAGTATTGTTGAAAATTGCTGAGATTCATAAAGTCATGGGTAAGATTCAATAAAGAGTGAGATTCAAGTGATTTCATAGTATCCAACAATTTTTAGTCAATAACAAGTGTGTGCGAAAATATTAAGTTTTAACATTTCTCTTAATTTCATATATTGGTATAGCATATTTTCAAATCAAAAGGCACTGGTACACAGGGTTGTGACATTTTGCGACTTAAAGGTGGTGACTATATCATTTTCCTATAGTGGAAAATAACGTATACAGAGTGGTTTATGGTGGGGTTTGCATTAGAAAGAATGCAAATAGATTGTAACAAGGACAGGGACTGGAAAGCACATAGCATCCCTCTGTTCCTGCTAACCTTTACTAAGAAAACATCAATCTTTATACGAGAGAGACACAAATACACACATCCATCAAAATGGATAATTGCTGGAGCATTCATAAGTTACAGTCAGATTCATAATGCAAATTTCGGTACATTTCCATTTCATTGCCACATTCTGAAGTAATTAAGTCACTTTTTTAGATGATCGAGACATCCAAGAAAATCCCAATTATACTAATATATTCCCTTTTCTTTTTACCTGTTATATAATACACGTTCAAGTTGAATTAGCAAGAGTGGAAGTATGCTAAAAGAGCATTATAATGCCCCAAATGGAATGAGCACGCAAGTTTTGCTGACTAAGATGATGGTGTTACGGTAATTGAGTGGTGGGTCTGAGTTAGGCATGTTTTGCTCTCATACTATCTTATTCTTTTATCCTTTTCTTATTATTGGCCGACACCAAAGGTAGTGAGAAAAATTAAATAGAATAATTTATACATACATATACTTACATACTAATAATATTTTACTGTGACCAGTAGTTGTTGTTTGTTACATTGAGTAATCACTAGTGAAGTACTGCACTATCATCGGACAAGGAAACATCAAAAGGGTCTTTTTCTCCTAGATCCTTTTTCACCTTTTCAACAGCAATCAGTCGATTTCAACATTTCAAATAAATAAGGGCCTAATGGGGGTCTGAAAGTCTTAAAACTTTCAATTTCTTTGTTATGAACCACTCATTTACAAAATAACAACTGGCTCAATGTTCTAGGATGGTAAAAGATCACTGGATGTGTCAATTTTCTGTATCAAACACAGCCTTTGGTTTCCTACTTCCCTCCCATCATTTCACACCTTAAAAGGGTGGTGTTGAAGCATAGCTCTAAAGCAACAGTAATTTGACTAGTGAAGCTTTCAGATGCTGTATGTGAATTAACAATTGCTTTTGATGTTATGAGTCAATTTTGAAGTGTCACATATAATGGCTTGGGAGATCTGAACTGACTGAGAAAGAAGGAAGGACTAGAGTGTAGAATAATTCACTCAAGAAGTCTTTCAAATCCAATCAACAATAGTCAGCAATAACAGTAAGTAATTAATACACAGGCAATATGTATGTTTGATATTTTGATTACTTGCATCACCACCAAGTTTGGACTCTGGCCGATACATTTGTTGACAAAAGAAGCAATGGCAGTGTAATTTAAAATAGCAGTTAGGCCATCTTTATCAATCATCAAGCTTTGTCATGTAGACAAGACCATTACTAACTATTAATATAACATGCTGATACCAAGAAGAAAAAAATAACATAGGCACGCTCTAGGGAAAAATAATATGGGTGAAGAAGATCGTACATGTCTCATCACCATCTTGAGGTGTTAGTGTCAGTGGTATTAGACTGAAAGCGAACCAAAGTGCTGCAACACTTGTTTGATTGACACCATGATTTTGTATTCATATCTCATACCTCCATCCATCTAATGCTGAAATTTGGGCTGTGGATTTTGACCCACTTGACATGCTTTGACTCAAAAAATACTCTAGCAGTGATAGCTACGCAACCATTATTGCAGCACAGGAACTGGTAGCTCCAATAACACCGGATTAAAATTTTGAAATATGAGAGTAGTTTTGATGTTATTATAACTTAAAAGTTGGACTCTTCACTGTATTTAAGTATTGCTATGCCAATAAAAATAAAATAATTCCGAGTGACCCATAAAAAGTCTGAAATTGACCTTAATATTGACATTACTTGAAAAAAAAGTAAACTGTATCTGTATTGCTATTTGCCTTAAATAGATGTCTATTATTTAGTATTTGTTTTGGCAAAAAGGTTTTAAGGAGATTCTCTATATTTAAAATAGACCATTCAATTTGTGTTGTTCTCTGTCACTGTGATATTTATAGATAAATTAGTTGATTAACTATCTAAAAAAATCTTTCCGACTTGTGGTTGTATTACTTTATTTTTTTAAGAACCATTCTTCTATTATTATTGAAAAGGTATAATTATTGATAGGAAAACCATAACACAATCATAAAAATACTAAAATATGTTGAAAAATATTTTTTTTTCAATTTGTAAAAATATGTGAGGAGTAACAACAATAAAAAATGGAAAAGATAATTACAAAAGAACATCAATATTTAATGTGGGAAAACTCTTTTAATATGATAACTAAAAACTTACGAGTATAAGTTAGTCAAGTGCTAAGATCAAATATGAGTACCAGAGAATAAGATCAAATGCACAAACAAATGCCTACAATAAGCCAATACATCAAAATAATAATATTTTTAAATTTGAAAAATAAAGAAAGAAAAACCTAAAATAGAGAAATAGTGCAATAGTGAGATCTCTAACTACATACCTCCAATTGACGATCTCAACTATCAAACCTAAAGGACCAAATTCCAAGAACTTGTTGTCAAAATATTAGCCCAATCCAATGATGAACAAAGAGGGAATCATCATGAGAATCTTCTCTAGGATTTTCTTTAGGATCTTCTTTAACATCCTCCTTTTGATCGTCCTCAATCCTAAGTAACGTCAAAGCTCAAGGTCAAACAATAATAGAAAAACTACCTATCATTGGCCAACTTGATATTGATATTATTGGTGCGATGAGAGTGTGTGCCAAATCTTTTGAGTAATCTCCTAGATGGTATGAAAGGCCTAATGATGATGATGATGGAGATAAAGACATCTCAATAACCTCCATTGACACAACCTGCTTGTAATATGGGGGAGTAGGTTGGGTCCAACATAACTTAAGTTTAAATACTTAAGACACTCTTCGAAGTCATCTAAAGACATTAATGTAAAACGAAAATATCTAATAAAGTGGTCCACACTTAGCGTTACATTAGAAGTCCTCGACTTCAAGACAAAACGCTAGCTTAGGTGATTATTGATATTTTTTGTTGTATAACGTTTTACTCTATTTTTATTAGATAATAATTATCCTACTTATTAGGTTATCGGTTATTATTTTTAAGAAATTTTAAATTAGTGACTATTTAATTTATTTATTTTATAGTAATTTTAATTAAAAGTCATGTAATTATTACCTATAAAAAATGTTGCTACTATTCTGAATAAATTATAGTCATCTTTTGAATTTTTCCACACTTTTATGTTTCTAATTCTACTTTCTATTAATAGTATGAAGAACCTAAGTTAAGAATAGTAGATTAAAAGTGTTAAAAGGATAGAGTGAAAGGCAGGAGCATAAGAAAATAAAAGACAATAGTTTGAGAGTGTGAAAAAAGAGAGAAAAAAATAAGTATCTCATTGATGACTTGTGAAAACTTTGTACAATTAGTCATTCCACAATTTGATGATTATTATGATCATTGGACTATGTTGATGGAGAATCTTTTGAGATTTAAGGAGTACTAGCAAGTAGTTGTAGATGGTGTGGTAATACCATAAGATTACATGACTTAGTCACTAATCATTCTTTCCTTGAAACTATTCTTTACAAAGATAATTCTAAGGATATTTGGGATTTAATGAAGAAAAAATATCAAGGCTTTTTAAGATTTAAACGTGTTCAACTTCAAGTTTTGAGAAGAGACTTTAAAGTCCTTTAGATGAATAAAGGTGAATGTGTAACCCGTTATTGTTCAAGAACCTTGGGTATTGCTAACAATATGTAATTCTAAGGTGAGAAGATGGAGGACAGAATCATTCTTGAAAAAAACTCTATACTCATAATTGAACAAAACATCTATTATCATCTTATGTTTGCAGCTACTAGAACCTATAAACCTGGTTCTGATACCAACTTTGTCATGATTCAAAAACATCATCATGATCGGCACACAAGCTAACACCCTTAACCTGACAAGTCTAAACCAACAACTAAACACAATTTTATTTGTTAGAGATTTAAGAAATAAAAATAAAATAAAATTGATAGAACCTCTTCTTTTTTCCAACATTTTCAAAATATATTATTTTGATAATATCCTCATCCATAACTAGGCAAGTTCGCCATACATAATATAATTCATGCTAATGTAAATAAATATTTCAACTCAAAATTCAAATTCAAACTCCCTATAACTGTAGAAAAATACCAAGACCCAAATCAATAATAAGGTCACTCTAACAATTGAGGTCATCAAAATATGAAGGAAGGGAAGAGGAAATGGTGTACTAACCATCTACTGCTCAGCTGGCTGGGAATTTGAATAGTAAAAAGAGAAAAGGGTAAGTCACAAGGACTTAGTGATGAGATAATAACCACCATAAGTAAAATATAAAAATTCATACTTATAACAAATAAATATTAGTTATGTTAGAATTACTAAAGAGAATAAAATATGAGCCAACTATTTATTATTTTTCTTTTACATTGACTTCTTACACAATAGATCTAGGAAAACAGTTTTATTCCGCTGATATCTCTCCTCATAGGTGGTCTATCCCATTAAGGTAGTTTCATCTAATAGATAAAATTGAAATTTCATATTCACACAATCTATAGGGGTGATTCCATCTCGTTGATAGTCCTTCCCCTGTAGCGGTGACTCCATTTAACGGATAACCCTCTTCTCCCGTAGAATAAAAAAAAACATTTTTCTAAGTACACCTAAGGCTTTAATACTGTTAATGATTGTCGAATTTTAACATGATTCCAAGAATATTAAACAATTTTTTTTTTTTTTAAATTCTTCTACTCAAACTTGAGAATTTCCCAAATTCCAATTTTAACATTTCAACTAATTTACAAAATTCTAAACAAATAAATATTGAAAAATAACCCAAAATACTTTAGAAGATATTCTCTTCATAATCTACGTAATTAATTAAAACCATGTAATCTAATAAGATCAATAAGAAATTAAATAAAAATAAATAAATAAAATATCATAATGTTTATTATCATATCACAGAGTATAGAAGAATTGAAAATCTCACTATAAGTTCCTATATGAATAGCTTCAAGGCGTGAACACACTCCTCTTTACTCAAAACGTAAACCTTAATTCAACTTTCATCTAAGGCATGCAGAGAAAGGAGAATAAGGAAATCTCTTTGTTAAAGGGATAAGATTCTACAGAAATTTGAATTTAATCGGAGCAATTTGGAGAAATAAAGAAGAAATTTGATGTATAAGATGAAGGAAGAATAGGTATGGGATAAAGAGGGAATGTTGTGTAGAATAGGGTTTCATACATCTTCCTTAAATATCTTCTTTTGTTAATTTCTTTCTTCTCTTTTCCTCTTCTTCTTTTTCTTTCTTCTTCTCCTTTCTTTCCCTTCCCATTTCTTGTTCTTCTCTTAATGTCTTTTTCTTTTTTCTTCTTCTTTTCCTAACTTCGTTTCTCCTATCTTCTTCCTCTCCTTTTCTCTTCTTCTCTAAACTTCATCTTTTTGTTTTCTTCTTTTCCAAAGTTCTTCTTCTCCTTTCTTCTTCTTCTCCATTCTTATTTTTCTAAATTTTTCTTCATCATCTTTTTCAAACTTCTTCTTCTCCTAACTTCTTCTTCTTCTAAGATTTTCTTTTCTTTTTTTCTTCTCTCAACTTCTTCTCCTTTCTTTTTCTGCACATAACTTCTTTTTTCTTATTCTCCTAAATTCCTCTTTCCCTAAATTCTTCTTCTCTAAAATTCTTCTTTTCCATTCATTTTCTCATTTTTTCTTCTTCTTCTTCTTCTTCTTCTTCTTTCTTCTTCTTCTTCTCGTAATTTCTTATTCCCTTTTCTTGTTCCTATATTGTCTTCTTCCCCTTTCATCTCGTCTCCTTTCTTCTTCTTCTCCTCTCCTCACTCTTCTTCTTCTTTCTTTTTCTTCTCCTAATTTCTTATTCCTTTTTCTTGTTCTTATCATGTCTTCTTCTCTTTTCATCCTCTTCTCCTTTCATTCTCTTCTCCTTTCTTTTTCTTCTCCTCACCTCTTCTTTTTATTCTTTCTTTCTTGTATGTAAAATCTCAAAAGAATTTATTATAAACATATTGTTAGATTATGAGAAAGATTTTTAAAAAATTACCCATGTAATACTTTAACCTTTTGAGTGTTAGTATTTTTTATAGGTCACATATTTATTATTTAAATATGTTAGGTCATTATTTAATTTTCTAAAATTATAAAGTAGTTTAATTAATATTAAGTTTATGGTTAAGAACATAATTGTTATGAAAATTTGTTGTGTGGATATCTAATAATATTTTGTTTTTTATGAGAGGTCAAATTCGGAATAATTAAAATTTGGAACGTAACTAAGTCACATAAGGATTATTGTCCAGCTTGTAAAGAGAGAGAGAAATATACTAATGAAAAAACTTAAAATGAAAACATATATAGCTCTATTTATTTGAAAGACCACGCACCCACCATCAAGTTCTCTCTCTTTCATTATTCCCAATAACAAATTCATGTATATTTCTATTTTTATTTCATCATAAATAGAATATGGGTTTATAAAGAATTATCTATAATTATAAAATATATTCATTCATGTTGTAAGGGTAACAACATATGGTTAAGCACAATAATTATTGTTAGAAAACTCCAACACTAAAGACCATCCACTTGTCCATGAGAGAATCACCGTCCATGCTCCATCCATCCCCATGTTCTCACTAGATTGCAACTCTTTTCAAACTTAATCCTCCAAATCATTATAAGTCGATCCAAGGAGTCACAGGAACAAAACTCCTCTTGTATAGAACTAAATGAAAGGAAAAATCACAACATTACCTTAAAAAAAATTCAAACTGAAGTCATCGGAAAATAGAAGAACGGATCATGCAAAGTAGACACAAAAACTTTTACAAATTCATACCTTTAAATCTCGTAGATTGCTAGTTATTTTTTCAAAATTTCTCTTAATTAAATAATTGTAATGATCAGAAATGGAAGAAAAGATTGAAAAACTTGATAAAGAGAAATGAGAATATTATATGGTGTTTTTTCGTTCGACTTTATCTATTTTAAACATGAAATATTTTATATTTCATGAAAGAAATATATATTTACTCTGACTTATAAAATAGAATATTATAACTAATTAAGATAATAAAATATTTGGTAATTATATAAAATTTATTAAATATAATAAAATCTATATAATAATATTTTATAAAAAAAAGGAAAATAAAAGAGAATCTTAATCATCGATAAATTAATATTATTTATTTATTAATTATTATTTAAGATGCATAAAATATATATTATATAACTGTAAAATATAATAAATATATAAATGATATTATAATTAAAATTTGAAGTAAATATATATTTTAGAATAAAAATATATTTTTGTAAATAAAAGATATTATGATATTTTATTATTTTTAGTTGGTCATAATTTTGTTTTAATATTAAAATTTAAGTTAGAATTAAAAAATTTGAAAATGTTAAATTGAAAATAATAAAAATTAAGAAAAAAATATTTTTTATGAATATTTTTACAAATCATCTTGTATTTCCAATCTATATTGAACTTAGATATTAAAATAGACTGGTATAAAGATGAATATTAAAATAGACTGGTGTAAAGATGACATCTTTTTACAATTTAATTATAATAAATACATTTCAAATGGTTTTATGGATGACGTGGGAGAAAGAAAATTTTCGAACATTAATATAATAAATAGAATTTACAATCATCATTCATATCAATGATGAAAAGATTGACATAAAAATAATATAGTGATATTTTTGTTATTATAAATAATTTTTTAAAATTTATTAAGTCTAGCTTTCTTAATATAGTATGATTATAATTAATTTCACAAATTTATAATAGTTAAGTGAAATGAGATATTTCATATGTTAAATAATATCAATTAAGATTTTATTGATTGTTTTATTGATAAAATATAATTGAAATAAAATTCTCATAATTTGATCTTATTAAAATATAATTTGGTAATTTAGCATTCTCGATTATACTTCGATAACTCGAGAATATAAATAAATAAACTATCATCCGAACAATATTCGACTTAAATAAGGGTAGTATATTTTCCGTTATTCCAAATTTTTTTTCACCTTTTTTGACACAAACAAACCAGGAGCACCTCGGCCAAATTGGGAACCCCACCACAACATCATAAATCCTCTTTTCAGTCCTATAGACTTTACAACTTGAGGGATTTGTATACTATAGGCCGAGATACCCTTGGCTCAAACTTTAAGATGATCCCACCATATCTAGGTCAAATATCTTACATGAAAGACTCATCTCATATTTTCGCTAAGAGATACACAATCTTAAAAGATTCTACAATATTAGGATATGCCTATAATTGTAGATTCGTTCCTAATCTTAAAAAAGAAATATATGATCATAGTGGATCTCTTTAAGGTCCATAGAGGTAATTTTGTATTATTATACATTATTGTATATTGACTTGAGCATCAGAGTATAATCGTAGATAATTTTGTATTATTATACATTATTATATATTGACTTGAGCGTTGTAATAGTAGATAACCCCAACACAATTTATTAAAATTTAGGAACAGTCAACTAAAAAGGAAAAAAAAAAAGAAAGAAAAAAAACAATTTTAAAAATATTCGATTGATGTAATAGGATTAATCAAGCATCTTATTAGAAAGTTAAAATAATCCAAGCTCACATCAAAAGAATGGAGGCAATTTCAATTAAATGGTAACAATGTGTCAAAATATGCTCCAATACCATGTTATCCGATTATAGTTAAAGAAGGAAAGAAGGAAAGAATAAGTTGAATATCATCGCCAAATTTGAGAAAAACTACCTCCTCTAATGTCCATTGCCCTTTTGTAGAATGCCTTGTAGGGCCAGTAGTCCTTCTAAAAATAGATATTTTGTGGTTAGCAATTAACTTCTTTATCAATGTCTCCAAGAAGAAAAAGCCTAGCCATTTACGAACTACAACCCTCCCCTGTTTACATATGAACATGATCAATTCAATAGAAACGATAGTGCAAGGTAAAGGCATACATCATTTACAGGGAAGGGGTACGTTTAGAATTATAATTTTTAAATATAAGATTATATTTTTATTTATAAATATAAAAATAATTAAAATTATAAATAAAATAAAAAATATTAAAATAAAAATCATAAAATATTTGTTGTAATTTAATATTTTTTTATTATAATAATAAAAAGTACATAACTAATTAAATCGTAAAATAATAAAACATTAGTTTGAATTAGTTCAAATTTTCTATTAAATTAAAATAAAACTAATATTTTAATTAGACTATTAAGAAGCATCACTAAATGAAAGGAACGTATTTATTTGAAACAGCAACTATTGATGAAATAGTATACTATACATATACGGGGTTTTAACCATATTTGACAATCATCTACAACCTCCTTTCAACAGATACGAAGAAGGGCTTGGAGTTCCACATTCACTAAAGTCAAGTGTGCGTCGCTCTATCTGCAAACAAGAAATTCCATACAAAAGTGTAAGAATCCATAGGAGAAGAATATTAGAGTCCATTTAGTTTAAACAAATATTTTCTGTTTTCATTTTCTCTATTATCTTCTGTTTCCATTCAACTCATAAGAATACACAGGAGAAAATTAGAAGTCATTTAGTTTCAATAAATATTTTCATTTTCCGTAGTATTTATGTTTCCATTCAACAAAAAGAATCCACATGAGAAAATTAAGGTCACTTAATGTCTAAAAAGCTTTTGAAAATAAGAAATAAATAGAAAACAAGGCGACAATTTTGTAATTATAAGTGAAAATAAAAATGAAAACAGAACATTTTCTGATACGAAACAGCAGCTAAAATTTGTCTAGAATTATCGATGTAGTTCAGTGGAAAATGCGGGGATAGGGATTCTCTCTCATCGAATGACCATGGAGAACACCAAACAAAATCATCACATTCTTTTGTCAAAGATACAACTATAATTATAAGGCATAAAGGAATCATTAAAAAATCAGCTTTACCAATGCATTTGAAGCCAATTGAGAATGGTTTCCAGGCTGATCGGGAGGATCAATATTTTCATGGTACTTATCCTTGTCGTTTCCAGATGCATCTTTCTCTTGAGCATTGGCATATGTGGCAGCAGTTTGTTCATGGATCTGTTTCAACAACCCAATTGCATCATAGCTTCTATCACCTGGACTCATTAAATACCCAAAATCCTGTAAACATGTTAACTGGCTATAGCACACAGTGAAAAACTAAAATCTAACCTACAAATCAAGAAAGTAGTTATCCAAGAAAAATACAGTACCTCAACTGTAATTTCGGTATCAAGTCTGGGGCTTGATAGGAAAGCGCTGAAGAACCAAGGAGATTTCCATGCAGAAGGTGATTCAAGGCCTTTTCTAAAAGGTGTTCCACCAAATCTACCATCAAACAAATAGACAGTCAGTTGCAAAGAGAGAATAAGTACCAAAAATGTAAAAAAAACTAAATAAAAAACAAAACACAATTTTAAGGTGTGGTACAGAGAAACAATTTCCAAGGAAGCAAGCAGCTTAAACAATTAGCAGTTGTACCTATTGTTTCCATTGAAAGCAATTCAGCAAAATCAACTACATCCATAAGGAAAAATAAAAAATGAAAAGGATAAGGAATTTTACATGCTACATGTTTCAAAACCACCATCCTTTCTGGTCTGTTCCCCTGAATTGTCCCCTGGAGCTTGTACACGAGTAACAGCAACTGAAAGATTTTCATGCTCCTTCGCACGAACACAAGGAGAATTAGAGTTAATCCTTGCGCATGGAATTTTAGAAGATAATTTCAAATGGCTGTTCTGATTTGGAACTGCTTCCAAGGAACTGTTCAAGCTTTTGGGAGTTTTAGTACTTGAACCCAGACCCAGAGCCCTGTCTGACTTTAAACCAACTTGATCAGAAGAAGACAGCGACAGGTCATTCACATCATGTTCAACCAAAACTCCAGAAGGTTGTTGTTCCTGATAAATAGAATAAAGTGACAAGTAGTTTGTCAAAGAAAAGTGTAAGTATTTCTAAATTTCACATAATAATTAATTTACTTAATACTTACAATCTCAGCAGCTGAGGCATCAGTATTAGTCTGAGAATTGTCAACAGTATCTTTTGGGGAGTTCTTCTCATAAAAAATTGCAGATTTATTTGGCTTATAACCTTGTCCACAATTTTCTTTATTATCATCATCAACACATGCACTGCTATTCTGTTTTTGCAATGAAGGCATGCCTGCTTCTTGAGTCTCATTGTCACCAAACATGGCATCCAAACTGGAAATGTTTATGTTTTTGGTGAAGGTAGTCATGTCAGTCTCAAGTTTCTTATCAATTCTTTTATCTGAGAGTGGTGACAACAAATCTCGTTGTCGTTTCTTCAATATGGACAGTGTACCTGTAAAAGTTTTAGCTGCACTTTTTAACAATGCATCTGGACTATCATCACGAGAGGGTGAGTCCCACAACCTGAAAGGAGTAAGACAATTCATAGAAGAAGACATCATAAACTGGCGTATACCCAAGGGACTAAACTCTTGCTGGATATCACTCCCAGATTGTACAAGATCACAGCTGAAGAAAGGAATATCCGAACTTGGAAAACAGGGAGGTTCATAACATAGAGATCCTGAGTCCTCCTTTTCTGTATGCACATTTGTTTTTTCCTCTGTCAGATTATAACTGTCTACAGGGACCAATTTTGAAGTACCATTAGGAATATAATGCGGTTCTTCCATTACTGCAGTACCTATAACATCCACACAAGGAGAACTGGATATGTCATTCACATAAGTGAAGTTAGGCGGTGCTCTGGAGACAAACTGGTGACCCTCTGTCCTATATAATTGATTTCCGTTGGCAGTAGGCCCCAGCCTATCATCACAAGCAGAAAGGACTGGCGGGACAGCCATGGAGGATGAAGTTCCTTCATAATTATTAGAACACCGAGGACAAGTTAACTGACGAGTTGAGGCTCCGCCAGTTTCAGACATCTGGATATTACAAGATTGGCAAAGAAATGAAGTGCATCCAGAAAATTCAACTGTATCTTCACCTTTAATATAATCTGGGGGAAAACACCCATCATTCAATGAATCTAGAAACAGAACTCTGCAACATTCACCATCAGATATCAACTCTGGTTTAAGAGAATCCAAAGATGCAGGTCCCATGGACGTTGAAACACCCAACCCCTCTGAAATCTGAAATGGAACATTCACTGTGTAACAGATTTCACTAGGAGCTACACATTCTCTTTGCAATTGCGAGGAATCCTGCCCCAAGACCATTGGTGAAATATTGGGTAAGGAATGTAAATTGAAATGGCAATCCCCACTAATGGAATTTCCAGGTTCATGTGACTGTTTCTCAATGAATTGAGAAGTGCATGCCTCATGGTGAGCAATTTCAGGAATGCATATACTAACATCATCAATTGATACGTAATATGACTCTGAACAAGATCCGCTACTTGGACTATGATCCTTTCCAAGACTACATTCTTCACTTGGACTATAAGCTTCTCCAGTTGCTAACTCAGCACTACTGCCCATATCTCTAGCAGATGTAAAGCGAACAGCATTAGCTGAACCTTGGCTACACTCTGGAACTTCCTCTCCTTCAATCCCCTTGGAATCGCTATCATCTCGACTACACTGCAACCTTGTTGATTGATTCGAATTTCCAACATGAGGAACAGGCTCAAACTGATTAAGAACACCAGATGCTAAATAAGAATCCAATTTCTTTTTCACAGAACTGTTCCAGTGATTTTTAATAGCATTGTCTGTCCTGTTTACAAAGAATATGGAAAATGAAATAAAATGGCACGCGAAAAATACTCATGCTATAATTTGGAACTCCCAACAGTTACTGCAGATATCCTTTAGGGGTGAAAAAGATAAAAACAAACTGAAACATTGAATTAAAATTTTATTTTCTTTCTCATACTGCAAATCCCTGTGCCTTGAAACATCAATAAAATAGAATAGGACTGTGACTCAATGTGGTAGTGGCTTGACAGCATGTTAACAGTTAATGGAAAAATAATTTAATATGTATATATATACCTTCCAGGAATGTACTTTGACAACTCGGCCCATTTGTTCCCAAATATCTGATGATAATGTATTAGAGCCAACTCCTCTTCTTGACTCCATGCTACCTTTTTTATACTAGGATCAAGATGATTAACCCACCTAACAAGTTTTTACAAATTATGTTAATGAAAATGAGCAACAACAATAACACAGATCATACATCATTCAGTTCAGTTAAAGACCAAATTAAAAATGAACATCATATCATCCCTCCAGAATTACTTCAAGAAGATATGCACTCTACATATTAATTGCAAATGACACTTAAGCAGAACTATTTGATTTAGGGTTTAAGTCAGGGACAAAAGAAAAGAGAGAAAGAAGGCTCAAGTGGACAAAACAGAAGATTATTGACCAAAGCACTAACCTCTTTCTATTAGTACTAGACTCATAATTAAATATGGAAACAAATTATGAAAAATATACCATGTGTGATCTATGAATAAAACGAGTATTAATAACAGCAGTAGTCTTATCTCACTTGGTGAACTTGGCTACATGGATCAAATGATGCCATTTGTCCTCTGTTCAAGACCAAATTTTATCCAAACAACTTCTCCCAATGTCCTTCTTCGTCTCCCTCTCTCCCATTTAATGGACTAAGAGTCCGTTTGATAGAGGTTAGAAATAGAGTGAATGGAACATAAAAAGGTAAATGAAAAATAGGTAGCAAAAATAAAGGGAACATGACAATGTTTGGTTGAAAATAAATAGAGATAGAGAGATGTGTATAGAAATAGAGTGGAAAATGGTAGGACCCTATATCACTTTTTAATTCTCTTCTCCTTCATATTTCTAACATACCAAACAAACTTCATTTTATCCATCTCCCCCTCCAACAAAACACCAAAAAGAACCATGCAATTTTACTTTCCTCACCAGTGCTCTTCAATGACTTCTATTATAAGTCGATACCATCTTAACTAGCTTTGTGCATCTTGTCCTGTATTGATGCTGCATCAATATCTCCCAACATATAATCATTTTGTATCCCATCTTTTCTTGTGTGGTTACAAATCCATCTTAACATTCTATCGTCTACCACTCTCACCTTTTTCTCTAATTATCACTTTTCCAATACTAATTACCATAGAGTATAGCTAAATATGTAACATTACAATAAAACTTTCCTTTGAGCTTAGTAGGTACTTGGCAATCATAAATTACATCCAAGCTTTCTCCATTTTGTCTCCATTTTAACTAGAGTATAGCTAGACATATAACATATTACAATAAAACTTACCTTTGATCTTATTTTGTCTCCATTTTAACCATCTCACTTATATGTGTGACACCCTAATTAATTTTCCCATCATTTTCTATTATTGTTCCCAAATATTTAACTTAGAAACATATGATATTAGTATTCTTTCCATCTTCAACTCCAAGTAATATTCCTCTTGCTTCTTGCCTAAATTGCAAAGCTACTCTGTGTCACTCCTACTTAAGGAATCCTTTAATTTCCAAAGTCTGTCTCCAAAGCTCAAATTTAATTATGTAAGTTGACTCTTCAATGAATATATCATCTGCAAAAGGTAAGCAGCTGTGGATAATATTTTGTACATCCCTACTACATCCAACACCATATTAAACAGAATGACTTAAGGATGAGCATTAATTAGGGATAACAAAGTGTAAGTACCTATATATATATATATATATATATATATATATATATATCTTATTTATGTAACTAATTATATAAATTGTATATGTTTGGATGCTTTTGAATGATTTAAGTTAAGAGTGAATTTCAATTTGTTTGATGGTAGAATGATTCATTTATTAAAATGAGATACTAGATTGAAAGAAGAGATGTAGCTAAATCAGGACACAGAGAATACAATTGCATAAATCAACAATTGTCAAGTAATACACCAATAAGCAAAAGTAAAGTCTTGCGCACATAATAAAGATGTGTTGCATGCACTACCAAAACAGAAAATAACCATATTAAATAATTAATAAACACATCTTGAATGCAACTTTCCATTGGGGATTTTGAACAAATAAGAAAATATGTAGCAAGAAATTTTGTAGTAACAACATTATAGGCTTAATAAAAAAGAACAACAATATTATGATTATGAAATTCTACAAAACAGAGAATTAAACTCTAAAATTTGGAAGAAGAAAATAGCACAAAAACATTTCAAAGATGAAGAGAAAGAATAGCCATACAGAGAATAAGAAGAGAAAAAAAGATGATGAACATCTAAAGAAATGAAGAACAATTGAAGAATATGTAGATAAAAAAGAACAAAGAAACACAAAGGAAAAACCATGGGATCCACAACATGTGACATGCAGGCATCATATGGCAAAATACAGACATCCGCATATAATAGCAAATATCAGATATGGTGGTGCCATAACGATTATGTATCAACATTGATGAAGCAACACTAATTAAGTGGTAAAAGAGTCTTCAGACCCATTTGCCCAGTATTGGCTGTGGTGCCCACAACAGGATGCGATCTCAGGCACAACCATACAAATCATGCCAACCACAGCCAAGCAAAACAAAATGGGAAAGAGAACAACTGGACCACCTCGTCATGTGAAAATGCAACAGGGCTACATGGGATACATGGGAAACTATAGTGCACTATTTAACTACTCTTCTAGTATCTATATTGTATAGTACAGTGAAAATCCTTCTATGTAATTTTGAGGTTACTCTTACACCATTATTCGGGATTGTGCTATGGATATTAACAAGTAACAAGTCTGTGAGGAAAAGGTTGAAGTAAAATTTTCTAGGATACAATAACAGTATAATGAGACATTTTCTAATAACAACATTATGTATAAAAGTCGTATGCATCAATACGTGGAAAATGTTTGTAAGGTTACTGAATATTCTTTTTGCCCATTTATTATCTTATTTGTTATTTATCCCTTTTACCATTGGAATAAAGACAACCTTTCTCAATATACCAATATAAGAAAACTAATTATCAAAATATTAAGAGCTATTGAAAATGTGCGAAACTATCCCAAGGATTTATGTACAGAGAATGGGCAAACCTTTATGGGTTTATATCGGAAGACATGGAAAGGGATGTTTTTATGTCAGCAGCAGAAGCCCAAGTTCATGAAATTATAGATCATCTTGTAGCAGTTGAATAAAAAAAATTGGGCCAAGCATTATTCTAATAAAATACAGGATTTGAAATTTCATTTTTTAATCTTCTTACTTTAATTTTAATATAATATCTCTAATAGTTAATCTATTAATCTAAAGAGAAAAAAAAAATTGTGAAAAATGAAAATTTAATGAATACATAAAAGAATCAGCAGAAATCCAATCCAATAACCATACCTTTCTCGACATTGCTTACCAATACGTCCAGGTAAATGTTGTGCAAGTGATGACCACTTTTTAGCCCCATTTTTATTCACCAATTCAACAATTTTGTCATCTTCCTGTTTACATTTGGATTAAACAAGCATGTTATTATTGGTAGATATCTAACTAGAAAGTTGAAATAGTCCAAGGTCACATCAATATGTCAAAATAGGCTCCAATACCATGTTATCCGGTTACAGTTAAAAGAAGGAAAGAGAGAAAGAATAAGTTGAATATCATAAAATGAGCACAAAAAAGAAATGGAAAGAGATTACCTCTTTCGACCATGGACCTTTAACAAGTTCAGGATTTAAAACTTTCTGCCACCTATGGAGGCATTGCACATCAGTTCTATGCTTGAAACATTCCGCTTCAAACACATTTGGCAATTAGACAAGCAAACATAAAATATTATAAAAATCAATTGGATAAGCTAAAATTTCTTAAGATGGTTACTGAGCAAAAGAAATGAACCCGCACAGGAGACAAGCTAAATAAATTATACACACAGGGCCAGGTTACAAACTGATTAAGGAGTAGGGGTTCACATTAGAAACTTACAAAGGAAAATAACCCTCCCCAATAATACATGGTTTTCATTTCATTTAAATCAATTGAACAAATGTCTAATTGAAGAAAGCTCGTTTCAGGTACATGAATCAAGTAATGGAGATGCAAAGTGACTTGAGCAAAAACTAGATGCTAGTGGCAGGGACTTGTGAATAATTTCAAATATTTACAATGAATAATATCAATATATTACCAATTTTTTTCCAATTTTTTCCTTTAAATTTCTCAACAGCCTTCCGTAAGATATCATCCTGCAAGAAAAAAATAACATGACTTACATTAATTTTCATATAACCTTCAAAAAATTAAAAGGAAAAAGGAAAAAGAGAAGAATGGAAAACTTTACCAGGCTATAGACAAATAAACTATGTTAAATATTTTTATTTTCTAGCATAAGTAAAATATCATCGCCAAACTTAAGAAAAACTACCTCCTCTAATGTCCATTTCCCTTTTGTAGAACGCCTTGTAGGGCCAGTAGTCCTCCTAAAAATAGATATTTTATGGTTAGCAAAAGCCTCCCCTGTTTACAATGGAACATGATCAATTCAATAGAAAGGGGACAACGCAAGGTAAACGCATCAAGATAAACTATAATTTTGAAAGTACCATCCCCTATATATTCCTAAAGGGGCCGTTTTGTGGATAAGATTTATCCAAATGTTGTTTTCTACCGTCAAAATTACTACATCATTTGCAGGGAAGGGTACTTTCAAAATTAATTAATTATATATATATATATATATATATATATATGTCAACAGTTGAAAGGTTTCAAAAGTACTAATCACTTTTATAAAGACACTAAAAGAGAATAAAGTTTTATAACATCTCAATCTAATCTTTATTGCCAAGAGAAATAATTTTTTTTCTTATTTCTAATTGGAAGAATCCTAAAACATTTGAAAAATAAATAAGGAATGGTTGAAATGCTACATTATGGTCTCTCGATTAAAAATGATAATCTCAAATAAAGCAAATACTTATTCAAAATTAAAATTTTCTCCTACCCCTTCTCAAAACTCCCCCGTCTAGACAATCCTAATTTTTGTAAAACAGAATAACTGAACTAACAGATAACAGTAATTACTGTCATTAAGTGAAGCCTTCATGTTAAATAGGAGAAAAGACCATAGTGTGGTTGATTTTTTTATCTGATTTTGTACTCTGATATTCTTCTCAATATAATTCTCTATCTCATATTTCTTGGTGTACGTTTCTGTAATCTTTACTGTTGAATTACCCTTGCTAACTATATCATATCAATTGGTATCAGAACCAATCGATTAGGGCGATGGCGGATGCTGCTACACGAAATGCGGCCGCAAGGAAAGAATTAGAGGAATATGTTACTTCATGACTGGAAGCAAGACTGACAGAGAAAGGACTCTCCCCCACTCAATACAAAATACTATATACTTACCCTTCTCTTCCATCCTATGAACCACTTCTCATCTGCTCTCAACAACTCAAATATACCTTTCTCTCTTACCCAATTCCTAAAATCTCAATCCCTCTTTTCAAATCAAATCCCAATTCCTCTCTCATACCCTCAAAAACATTTATCTCTGCATAAAAATCTAACCTTTCCTTCAATTTCTCCATACCCATCTTCTCATTTTCTTAGACGCACTTTCTTTCCGTCACTCTCTCTCTTTCTCTTCGTGGGTTCCTCTCCTCTTTCTCAAATGGTTAACCCTACGCGCCTTCGAATTTTCCGATTGCGTTCAATGCGCACCGTTTCTGCGTGACCAAGAAAACCTAGGTGCTTACCAATCCTTCGTGGGTTTTGCACAAAATTCGATTTTTTTATTCTTTGCGGAGTGGGTATGGTGGGGAACGACGACGCGGGTCACCTCTCCGCCTCCCGTAGGCGGTCGGCGTTGTGGTCATCCTCTCGCACCACCGCGGGGAACGCATCTTCCGGCGATGCGGATAAGGGTTTCCCACGTCCAGAACCGGCGCTTCCCACCGCCGCCGCTGACGCCTCGGTCGCAGCAGAATTGCAAGGCACGTTCTTGCCTGCCGCCGCTGCAGCCGCTCTCCATCGCCTGGCGGAGTCTTGATGAGTGGCCCATTCTAGTGCTTAGTGTTTGTGAAATCTCAAAAAGTTTATTATAAATATATTGTTCGATTATGAGAAAGATTTTTCAAAAAATTACCCATGTAATGCTTTAACCTTCTGAGTACCAGCAACTTGCCCATGAGATGGAGCAGGCATGCTTCGTTCTTCGTTCATATTCTCACTGAATTGCAACTCTTTTGAATGTTGGCACTCCAAATTATTTATAAGCCGCTCTAAGACAAACTCCTCCTGTATAAAATTAAATGAAACTAAAAATCACAACATTACCTTCAAAAAATTAACCAAAATTTTATATTAGAAATTAAAAGAATAAATAAATTTTCATACTGTAAAAAGACCCTCACAATTCTTCTGCTGTTCAAACTCTCTTTCATTTTCTCGGTCATGTTCGGATCTTTGGTTCAATGGCAAAATCGCAAAGCGGTTGAACAACGTAAAAATGGAAACAAATTCTTAGTCATGGAAAAATAGAAGAAAGCGATCATGCAAAGTGATACAAAAGCTTTTACAAATCCACACATTTAAATAGTAGATTGCCCAATTGTTTTTTCAAAATTTCTCTTAATTGAACCATTATACCGATTTGAGAAAAGTTTGAAACGAGGGTAAAAATTGGGAACGTTAAATGATATTTTCATTCAACTTTATCTGTTTTATTTTATATTTTAGGAGAGAATTTATATTTATTGTGATTTATAAAATAGAATATTATCAATAATTAGGATAATAAAATATTAAGTAATTATATAAAATTTATTAAATATAATAAAATTTATATATAATATTTTATGAAAAAAAAATAAAAGAAAATAATTGAATAACAAATCTATCTTATCATAATAATAATTTCTAATGATAGTTTCTAATAAGTATGTTGTGTCGGACTCCACAAATTATTCATAAAAATCTATTATCATTTTTTGTAGTTAACACTTTTAATGTGACAAGCCTAAATCAATCATTATAGCACAATTTTATTTGTTAAAAATTTAAAAAATAAAAATAAAATAAAATTCACACAAATTTCTTTTATTTTTCAACATTTTTCAAATATCCTATTTTGATAATATCTTCATCCACCGCGAGGTAAGTTCATTATACATAATATAATTCATGCTAATTTAAATAAATATTTCAATTCATAATTCATATTCAAACTCCCTATAATTATAGAAAATTACTAAAACTCAAATCAATAATAAGGTCACTCTAACAATTGAGACTCAAAATATGAGGGAAGGGAAAAAAAAATGATGTACTAACTATCTACTACTACTTAGCTGCTTTAGAATTTGAAAAGTAAAAAGATAAAAGGAATAAGTCACAAGAACTTATGGAAGAGATAATAACCACCACTAATAAAATATAAAAATTCATATTTATAACAAATAAATATTAGTAATGTTAAAAATTACTAAAGAGAATAAAATATGAACCGACTATTTATCATTTTTCTTTTATGATAGTTCTCTCCTCATGAGTGGTCTATTTCATTAAGGCAGTTTCATCTAAGAGATAAAATTCTTACGAATAACCCTATTCTCCCGTAGAATGAAAAGAAAAAATACACCTAGATCTTTAATACTGTTAATGGCTACAAGATTTTAACATGATTTAAAAAATATTAAACAAAATTTTTTACTATAATTAATTATTTTAGTTTTCGTTAATATTAAACAAACTTTTACTATAATTAATTATTTTAGATTTTACTGATAGTTTTAATTAAATATTTATTTACCGTGTTGTTATTAATATTCATTAAAAATTTGAATTATAATAATTAAACTAATATGAAAAATTGTATAAAAACTATTTTAATTTATAATCTATTTTATAAAGATTAAAATATATTTTTCTTAAAATATAAAAAAAAAATTATTACATAAATCGTCACTTAATTTTTCATATTAAATTATTTTATTATTAGATAATTGTTCATTTAAATTTATTAAAAATTTAAATTAAAATAATATATTTCATTTATTATTCAAATTTATTAAACACTTAAACAAAAATAACATGTTTAATGAAAATAACATGTTTAATGAAATAGAGGTAAAAGATTTTGATAATCAAAACCGGTCACTAATACAGTTTGAATATTTAGAGTGAATCCCTCTATTTTGTTTTTCAGTTTGCACAAATAATTGAATATATGAATTATGAAAATTATTAATTCAATTATCATATTTAAAAGGAAATTATAACTATTCTTACTGAGAGATTAAGTGTAAGATCGAGTATTCTAGAGAGATTTCCACACTTCTTCTTCTGACTCCGAAAGTTTCTCGTCCAACAGATGGGAAGCTATCTATTGATTGCACTCCAACGATCAAGTCAGTAAATATTCCACAAATAGTATACAAGCAACAATAAATTTACTCAAGAGAATCTATATTATCTCATCATTTGTTACCAATTTATAATCTCGTAAAATGGGCCAAAGCACTAGACTTGAATTAAGGTGATAACTGGTTAACTTTCTTGACCTAATGACATTGATTGTGTTTAACTAGCATGATTAGGTCAAGTTTAAGGTTGACCGTGAGCTTCATGGATTAATCTGGGTGGTTCGCGGATTAATCCGAGAGCCTTTCGGATTAATCTCAACAAATGCTTAAATTATTCCTAATTAAGGTAGCTTAGGGATAACTGAGAGGTTACTGGATATCCTATCCGTACATTAGCCTCCCAAGTCTTGAATGACCAATCAGTCCGAGAGGCTTCCGGAGTTTTGAGGACTGAAGGGAAATGAAGAGATTTGCAAGGAAGTAACGTCTCAATCAGTATTATGAGGTAACTGCAAGGTGGTTACTTTTGAACCGAATTGGTTGCTGGGAAGTTGAAGAGTTATCACGCGTGCTTCTGTTGTGCATGGGGCTCGAGGTATGGAGTAATGATGGTTGAGTGGTTTTTTAATGTGGAGAAGGAGTGGAGATGCTTCGAGAAGGAGTGGCGACACTTCATCTTCCCTCTTTTTTCTTATAAATAAAGGAGTGGGGCAGAGCGAGTATCATACACTCTCAATTCACACTTCACTTCTAATCTTTTTCAAAATCATTTGGTATGTCTTATTTCTCTTCTTTTTCTTCCTTTGGGAAGGTGTCGGCGTCGTCAAGGAGGGAGAGTGTTCGGATGAGTTCTTTGTCCTCTAAGAGCATATCTGAGGCTGCGTAGGGGGGTCACATTGTCCGGGAGAACGCTGACCTTAACCCCACCAGTACAGTCCGGGAGGTTGCAACGGAGAATGCAGCTAATCCTCTATCTGAGGATGAATGGCTTTGTCTTATCGTCCTGAGAGGGGTGGGTACGAGTGGGTCACTTCGGGTGTTATTGAATATTTTTCTAGGTTTAGTAGTGGGAAGAGTATTCGTGAGTTTGCTGAGGACCATGAAATATTGGCCGAGAGCTTCAAGGATGGGGTGATTATAACTCGTCGTTGTGGGCCGTCAGAACATGTTTGTCATGCCCGGGAGGGTTCCAACCGAGACTTCATTTTACATGTACTCGTGTTTGTTTTCGGATTTGCATGTTCGAGTCCCTTTCGACGATTTCACTGTTAGTGTACTATGTGTTATGAACGTGGCACCCTCTCAGCTTCACCCAAACAGTTGGGCTGCCCTCCAAGCCTTTCGAATATTATGTGAAGCTTTTTCAATAATCCCCACCCCTCCTATACTTTTACATCATTTCAGCTCCCGGGTAACTAGGGAGTTACTTGGGTCTCCCTAGTGGGTCAACCTTTTTGTCTCCTCTTCAAACCCTTTATAGCTTCTTTTAAAAATGTTAAGGGTGACTTCTTTAAAATCATCATCAAAGATGATAGTGTTCCTCCATTTTTTCATGATAATAAGCCTAGGTTTTCCCTCTACTGGACTAGGGATCCTCTTAAATATAACTCTTGGCTGTGTACTCAAATGTCTAAGTATGACCAGAAGGTGCTAAAGCTTCTCGACACGCTCCCTCGCCGACTTTTGACACGTCGCTTTGTGGGAGATTTCATTTCCCCTAAGGGCCTTGTTGATATTGATGGTGAGTGTTGTTTCATGGTTCTGCTTTTGGTTAAAGTTTTTTAACGATGCTGAATTTTTTTGTTTGTTGTCAGGTCTTATAGCTACCGAGATAGACATGACCAAGAATGCTTTCAAAATTCTTCGTAAGGAGATGAGGGAGAAGGCTGAACAGGTTAAGGCAATTTCAAGAAGATGACGATTCTTCCTCTCTACTATGCCATTTTGTTGCGGAGTATGAGGACATGTGGACTGATGTAAAATATCTTGTAAAGATAAAAAAGTGGACAAATCATGGGAGAAATATTGTTTAGCATTATCACTTCGGAAAATTTTAATGGTTTTCCCAAATTAGTTCTTAGTCTCATTAAAAAAAGACATGAATATAGGTAAAAGTTCATATCTGTCTTTCATTAAATAAACTCAAATTACATCGAGAAAACTCATCAATGAAGGTTACAAAATATTTGAAACCAAAAGATGTTACACGGCTTGGACCCCAAATATCAGAATGAATGATAGAAAAAGCTTAGTTACATCTTTTCTTAGTTTGTTGAGGAAATGATGACCTAACATGTTTTCTTAATTGACATGTTCACATTCTAAGACTTGAAGATGCTTAAGATTAGGAACCATCATCTTCAACTTTGACAAACTTGGGTGACCTAGACGATCATGCAAAAGTTTCGGTGTTGACGTTGCAAAACAGGACACGGGAGTGCTGGATTTTAAGTAATAAAGACCTCGTGATTCATGTCTTTCGCCAATCAGACGACCCGTACCATGTTCCTGAATAACAAAAGAATTAGCATTAAAGGTTACTGAACAATTTAATGAACAAGTTAATTAACTCAAGGACATTAAATTGTAAGGACAGTTTGGAATAAACAATACAGAATTTAATTTTAAAGAGGAAGATAAAGGAACTTGACCAATTTCTTGAGATGAAACCTGAGACCCATTTGCCACAATAACAAAGTGAAGGATTTTTGGAGAATAGAAAGATGAGAATCATGATTTATTACTAGAAATGTGATCAGAGGCACCTGAATCAAGAATCCAAGGACCAAGACTCTCCGTAGATTGAGAAATACATGTTGTTGAAACACTTGGCACTAGAGGAGATTGGACCATAATACTTGATTTTTCATACTTAAGCTTCAAATATTCTTGGTACTCCTTGTCAGAAAACTTAGATTCTGCTTTTTCCGATTTAGAGACATGTGCTACTTTGTCAGAAAAACCGTGTAAGGAGTAACAATTCTCTTGAGTGTGACCCATCCTCTTACAATAGGTGCATTGAGGACGTCCACTTCTTCCACCACGACCTCCTCTATTTTTACGACCTCCTCCTCTTCCACACGATGTTGTCATGGCTGATGTTTCCACACTCTCAGTTGAGTTTTCATCTCTTAATAAGTTGGGCACACGAAGGAGTCTAGTGACAAGAGTATCCATTTATGGGACCCGATCCCCAGCAAGGATTTGATCACACACATGGTCAAAATCTGGATGCAAACTTCTTAAGATAAGGACCATGTAGAGTTTATCCAGCTTCCTATTAACTTCCTCCAATGAATCCGCCACAAGAAATCTTTTCAATTCTTCCACAACAATCTGAGCTTTACCTACATGAGCAATCATATCATGATTGGTCTGTTTTAGGGTAGCAACCTTTTGAGTTGCATCAAAGAGACGTTGGATGTCATTCGCAAATATATCTTGCGTTTTTTTCCAAAAAGAACTACATGTTTTGAATGATCTAAGAATCTCCAAAATATCTAGCTCAACCGATTACCATAATAGAGCACACAGTTAGAAGTCAAGCTTCTCCCATTCATGTTTCTTCTCATTCAAGATGGCCCTAGCTTCCTTCTCCAAGTGGTCATGGTACCCTTGACCAAGAAACCACAACTCAACTGATGTGGACCAAGACAAATAATTTTTCTAGTTAAGTTTTGCAGTAGCAATGGTAAGGGTTCCAGAGAATGAGAACATAGGACCTGATGCCATTTTCCAAAAAACAGGGAAGAGAGAAACCTTGGAGGAAGAGAAACCCTAACCGAACAGTATATAAACCTTGTTAAAAGATGAAAACAAGGGTTGGAATAGGCTTAGGAGAGAAAAACCAGTTGTTCTGGACTGGTCCGGTGAAGATCCGGTCACCGAAGGGCGGCGTGTGGGCTTCACGCGCGCGTCTGACCTAGGAGAGAAGTGGCACGTGGATAACATATTGGCTGTACGTTTACCAGAAACGGGTTGCACTCTTCAAGGCGCACGTAACCCACTATTCGCTGTTGAAAAAAGCGATGACGGAAAACGGTGGTCGGCAGCTGCAGACGGTGGTCGGCAGCTGCAGACGGTGGCCGGCGACGGCGGACGATGGCCAGCTTGAGATTTCAAGTTTCACTCATACATTCAAAAATCACATTGGTCCAATATATAATACAATAGGAGAGAAAGGGAGAATCAAAACAAAAAGAAGAAGATATGGGAAAAGCTTGAAATGGGGAGACAAGGTTCAGCCATATTCACCAAGGCACCCTGTCCCCCTAAAATTAGAAACTACACAACTATTTAACAAAAATTTTAAAAGACTTCATTCCATGCTCTTGGAAGTGGTTTCCCATCCAGATTCTGAAGGTGATATGTTCCATTCCCCAGTGCTCTTATAACCTTGAATGGGCCTTCCCAGATTGGTGCAAATTTGCCATCCGTCGGGTCTCTTCTCACGACACTTTTTACCCGAAGCACTAAGTCTCCTTCTCTGAAGGCTCTCGGCCTGACTTTCGAAATGAACCTTCTGGCTGCCTTTAGTCGACAAGTTTCTTGCCTTAAGCAGGCCTTTTCTCTCAACTCAGTCAATAACTCCAATTCTACCTTCATAACCTCCTCATTCTCCCCCATATCAACTAACTTCCTTCATGGACTGATTTCTCCAACTTCAATTGGGATTATGGCGTTCACCCCATATGTGAGATTGTAGGGGGTTTCTCCTGTTGATGATTGTGGAATGCACATGTATGCCCATAAGACTTCTATAAGCTCTTCTGTCCACCTCCCTTTGGCTGCTCCTAGCCTCTTTTTTAATTCGTTTAATATGACTTTATTGGCTCTTTCAGCTTGTCCATTAGCTTGCGGGTGTTCAACTGAACTAGTGGTGTGCTAAATGCCTAGGCTTGCATAAAATGCTTTGAGTTTTTTATCCACGAATTGCCGGCCATTATCCATGATGATAGTATGAGGGATGTCAAATCTACATACTATATTCTTCCATACAAACTTTTGGACCTGCGCTGATGTGATCTTAGCTAAGGGTTCTGCTTCTATTCTTTGGTGAAATAGTCCACTGCTACCAGTAAGAACTTGCACTGTCCCTTGACCAATGGGAAAGAACCAACAATATCCATCTCTCATGTTGCAAAGGGCCAAGGGAAGGTGACACGATGGAGCTTCTCGGGTGCCATATGTATGAGGTCACTACTGCCCTTCTCGGCCCTCCCTTCTTTTGACCAACCTCTAAAGGTGCCCTGCCTGCACCAACTCTTCTATCTTATCTTTCAACGTCACACACTCGTCTGTGGAGTGGTCATGGTTCCGATGATACCTGCAATGTTTGTTGAAGTCTGCGTTAGGTGGGGATGGTACTTTTCTAGGTGTTTGGATTAAATCAGCACGTAATGCCTCTTCCAACGCCCTGCCCCTATCCACATTCAGAGGGGTATAATGTGAAAAGCGAGGGGTACGCAACTCCCTCAGCCTTTGTATCTACACCCTCTTCCCCTTATCCTTCTCGGCTTCCCTCCTTTTGGTTATTCTTTCGGGGACCTCTAGGCAGGTTTGTGCTCGGAATTCGCAAAGTTCTTCCAAGTGCATGAACTTTGAGGTTCTATTACGAAGTTCATCAAGGTTAGCTGCTAGTTTCTTGCACAAGCTGTCAGAAAATGGTCCTAATCTTAATGTCGTGACCATGTGGTGCAACGCCACCTCTGGGTTTAGGTTCCTAATCTTTAATGTCACCCCTCTGAACCTCTCCATGAATGTCCTCAATGACTCCCCTTTCTCCTGTCTGATGTTTACTAATGCAATTAACGAAAGGTGAGGTGGCCTACTCGTAGCAAACTGTGTGCCAAATTTCGCCACCAACGTATCAAAGCAGTCTATTGAATGGGTTAGCAGTCGTGTAAACTAGCTGAGAGTTGCTCCCTTCAATGATGTTGGGAACACCCGACAGAATATTGCATCATCGGTAGTGTACAAGCTTACTTGAGTGACATAAACATCTATATGTTCATATGGGTCTATCATCCCATCATATTTGTCCATGGTTAAATTCGTCCACTAGGCTGGGAGGGGAGTCTCCATTATTCCGTCTACAAAAAGATGTCTTCTACCTCCTCCTGGTGTTAAAGAAGCTGACACCATTGTATTATGAACTCCTTCTCTCTGACTACGTGCCTCCTGAACTATGGTTGAAGGTTGCTTCCATATAGGGTTAGAGTGTCCCTACACTTCAGTATGTGAGGATACATCTTTTTCCTCCAGCTTCCTTCGCATTCAAGCATTCTCCATCCTCAACCCATCCATCTCTTCAACACTCCTCTTCTTGAACTCACTCAGTTCCCTTCTCAACTCTGCCAACATTGACATCCCCTCTTCAACAACTTCCTCAGCTCTCCTTCCCGCTACATTTTCTCCCCCCTTCCTCCCCTTTTCTTGACTCTTCCACTCCTTCCTAGGCTCCTCTTGACTTGTCGTATTTCTTGTGAACACCATCTTTGGTTGCTGACTGGGTCCCACGGTGGACGCCAAATGTTCTTACCGAAAGATTAAGTGTAAGACCGAGTACTCTAAAGAGACTTCCACACTTCTTTTTCTGACTCCAAAAGCTTATCGTCCAATAGATGGAAGGCTACCTATTGATTGCACTCCAACGATCAAGTCAATAAATATTCCACAAACAGTATACAATCAATAGTAAATTTACTCAAGAGAATCTGTATTACCTCATCATTTGTTACTTATTTATAGCCTCGTAAAATAGATCAAAGCACTAGGTTTGGATTTAGGTGATAACTGGTTAACTTTCTTGACCTAATGACATTGATTATGTTGAACTAGCATGATTAGACCAAGTTTAAGGTTGACCATGAGCTTCACGAATTAATCCGGGTGGTTCGCGGATTAATCCGGAAGCCTTTCGGATTAATCTCAGCAAATACTTAAATTATTCCTAATTAAAGTAGTTTAAGGATAACCAAGTTACCAAATACTTTATCCTATCCGTACAATAACTAAATTTTCTTTTAAGAAAAGTGTTTTGTCATACTATATTCATGTTTATCTATGCTGTGATTTGATATAAATTGTTATCCATTTGAGTGAGGCAGTTGCAGTCATCAATAATTATCTCCTATTTTTTTAGCAAAAATTGAATTAAGATGTTTAAATTTTTAAAGATGATTAATTTAATCATAACACTTGATTAATTGATGGAATTGTAATTATAATTTTTATTTTAATACTATTAAATTTTTTTATATTTTGTAAGATTTTTTTTTTTTTTTAACTTTACAAATATGTAAATTTATGGAAAAATTATTTTCTACAAATTTTTATAAAAATTAAAATAAATAAAATAAATAAATATATATATATATATATATAAAAGAAGAATTCTAATAGTGTAAATAGTATTATAGGTTCATATAGTCATATAACATATAATGTTTACTAAGGGCTATACATTACTATATAATGTAACTGTAGAATTCATTCTATATTAGACACTTTGTTGAAGATATAAAACTCTAGTAGTTAGATATAGGGTAATCATTTTGATACTAATAGTTATTCTCTTATTTTGTTACAAAAATTGAATAAAGTTGGATATATAATTTTAATTTTAATTTCATTATAATATTTACTTATATAATTTCTTAAAATTATATTTAATATTATATTTATCTTATTAATTTTATTTTTATTTTTTAAAATCAATAAATTATCTTCAATTTTTATTTTATATAAAAATCTAATTTAATGATAAATAAAAATATATATATAATTTTTCATTCTCATCTTGATAACATAATCTTTAATTATTAAAAAAAATTATATTTTAAGTTATACAAATTAATCAAAGGAGTTAGTTAGTTAACATTTAGGGTTACAATTTTAATGAAAATCACTTTTTTAAATTTGTAAAGAAAGCATGTTAGATCAGATAATAATTTTGAAGTGAATTAATATTTTACTCAAGCTAATATAATTCTCACAATTAATTCATTAATTTACTCAATTCATACTTTTATATATAATAGTCATTTTATCAAACACTTAATATAAAAAAATACTTAATTAGCTTCTCTTATCTCTAAATCAAATTTTTCCTAAATTAAAATAAATAAAAGATGTTTTATCTTATTCTAAATGATCCTAAATATAAAATTATCTATATTATTATGGATCTAAATCAAGATATTCTTAAACTCAAGAATTTTGATAAAGTGTTCTAAAAATTAAGATAACTTAAAATTTATTTAAAATAAAATTATTTTTAAATAAAATTAATATATTTTTCACACTTTTTTTTCGATGTTATTGAATTTTCAAATAAATAAGAATGGAATGAAAATTTTTTGATAAAATTAAAAAAAGTTTAAGAGAAATTAATGAAAGAAATTTCAAAATTTAAGAAAAGAAGGAAGAAAAGGAAAATTTTCCTATTTATTTTTTCACCCCTTCCTAAAAAATTTGGTCAGCAGTAGATATTGAGGTTGTAGTGAGAGAAAAGGGAAGAAGAAAAGCTAACAGCAGAGCTACAGTAAGAAGTTTAGGAAAAAGGAAGAAGAGTAAAAATGAAAAAGTTATAACAATATACACTTCATTAATACAGTGGTTCATGGGAGCTTTAGGATTGAGAAATTTGAAGAAATGGAATTTGTTTAGTATGGGGTATTATTTTCAACGTCTCTAAAATCTTCAAAGTTTCCAAGTGGTAGCCCATTTGTATCCAAAAAGTTGTACATTGTTGCCAGCTATAACTCTTTCACAATGAAGCAATTCAAAAGGCTATCTAATTTGAACTTTGATTATGCCTTTTGAGATTAGTTGTAAATTGGAACATATAAGATCATTTCAATCATTATTCTTCTGCAATCATGTAAATATGGACTTGATCATGCAATTAGAAGTAATAATTTGTCTCGAGTAACCTAATATGCTGGTACACCTCTTTTTCTAGAGTGTTCTTGTTGGTCTTAATTAGTGCCTTCTTAACAAGTTGTTACTACAAATATCCAATTGCTATTGATTTAGCTGCTCAATGGTGGATGAGCTTGAAACTTACTAGAAAATTGTAATGGATAAATATTTCATGGAAGAAAATGACGCTAATAGCAACCTTTTTTTTGTCAAACATTTATTAGAATATGAACTTCATCAACCCATTTGTGTGTTGAAGTGTTTATAACAATTTTGTACTAGTTTAATAATCCAATGTTTTTGGATGTTCAATATTGTAAGTGCCAATGGAAGAAAGTATGTAACATTTGCAAGGATAACATTACCCCATGATTCTTTAGATAACGAGAGGGTTAAATAATTTACAAGAGGTAATGAGTATTCACTTTATTATTCCTCTCTACATTTTTAATTATTTTGTCTATTCATTAACAATATAAGCTACATTATGTTTTACTATTACCCATAAAATAAACTATCAAAATAATTTTTTTTTTTCTATTTAACTTCCATCATATCTTTCGTATTTTTATTTTTAAATATAAAAAATATAATATGTTTATTTTGCGGATTTATCCTAAAAAAATTACCTAAATATGTTTAATCCTATATAATGATTTAGTTCTAATTTACTTTTCATAATTTTTTTTTTTATTTCTTTAAAATTTAAAATCATTATCCTTAATCCTTATAAATTTAGTAAAGTTTTATTGTAATTCTTGTAAAATATTTTTATCTTTTTCTTTCAAATTTATACCATTATTTTAGTCTAATATATTTATTTTAAGATAAATTTGAAATGAAATTAAAAAGGTATAAACATAGGAAGTATAATGAAAAATACCTTGAGAGACCTTAATATTATTTTGAAAAGATTGAAAAAAAAATCTCATGAACGTTTCATAACGAAAAGTACATATAGAAAATTTTAATTTTATTATAAAAAGATTGAAAATTAGAAAATAATTTAGAATGATTTTTAAAAGCAAATATTTTTTGTAATCATTGATAAAAATAACAATATTAAAATCCTAAAATAAACTTACCATGACTTCGTTTTCAAATATCAAAGTAAAATAAGAAGAAAGAAATAAAGCACATTATAAGACACTCTTAAGAAAAGAACTATGACTGTTTTTATTTAATTTACATGACTCATAAGACAAAATTCACAACTTAAATAGACTTGAAAAAGTTGTTGTATCTTAACAAGGATAGAATGACCTAGTTGTTTGTATCTTAACAAGGATAGAATGACCTAGTTGAACATGAATAAGAGAAGGGAAATCCATCACCGAGTCAACATGAACAAATGTCCAAATATGGTAAAGACCATGAGATTTAGTGGATGCCAATTATCTATCTAGGAAAAGTCCTTATGATGCCTTACATCTATCATAGGAAGGTGGAAGTAAAGAGTCCTTAGATGCTTAAAAACACTACTTGGTAGTGGATTCAAGATGAATGATATGGCGCAATTAAGATGATTTTGGGATGAAGATCTTGAGGGATCCAACCTTGAAGAAACTCTTTCTATGTCAAAGGAAGTACATAAAAAAAGTGTTGAGACATTTTGGGATGGAAAGTGTTAAAGTCATGAGCACACCTTTGACAACGTTTATATGTCTTTCAAAGTTTCACACTACTAAGACTAAGTAAAAGGAGTATATGACTCTCATTCCTTGTGCTAGTATAATGGGTAGCCTGATGATATACGTGATGATGTGAATTAGATTAGACTTGACATAGGTAGTCAATCTAGTGAGTAGGTATGTGAGTAATGCTATAAGGGAACTAGGCAGTGAAGAAGATTCTAAGATACCTAAAGGGAATCAAAGATGTTGGAATCATCTTTAGAGGAGGTTCGCAATGTGTTGTAGTAAGGTTCTCATACTTAGACTTTGTAATGGACTTGGATGCTAGATGGTCCATTACTAGCTTTGCTTTCACAATTGGCGAGCGATTAATAAATTAGAAGGTAACTCCTCAACCTACAATGATACAATTGACCATAGAGACAAAGTATATGACTTTGGCTACAAAGGAGGGTATTTGGTTGAAAGGTCTAGTGAGCAATCTAAGGTATGCTCAAGGGAAGATGATCATCTTTTGTGATAGTCTAATTTGCTTAGCTAGAAGGACAAAGCATATTTACATTAGACATCATTTCCTCCAGAGCGAAAAAAGGATTGAAGTCAAGGTCGACAACAAGGAAAATCCTACATATGTTTTCACAATGTCAGTTCCTTGGAGCAAGTTCTAGTTGCTTGAACTTGAATATAGATTGTTAGTAGTAATTCCAACAAAAACCATTTGCAGTCCAAGGTAGAGTTTGTAAAAATTCTATGTGTACTAAACTAGTTTTTAGAACACATTTGGGGGGTGCATAGGGTTTAATAGCATAAATCAATTAACAAAGTTTGTAGTATCTAGTTAGTAGGTATATCTTTTGTTTAAGCATCTTGTGTATCGGATAATGTTGTGGGTGTACTAATAGTCTTTCTAAGCGTGTGTACATTTTATTTGGTTTTCTTTTAAGTTAGTTAGATGCTTTGAGTGCTCTAACTAACTTGTATCAGTCTTGTACCTATATAAGGTTGTGCATTGTACATAAGTACAAGTATTGAATCATTAGCTTTATCACAATGTAATAAACAAGATTTTGTTATTCTCTTTCTATCTTGCTTTAAATGTTCTTTGTTATTGTCTTTTGATGGTCTGTTCTTCTATTGTTCTTGACCAAACTTCCACCGTATGCGCTCTGGATACCATAACACTACCAACCAAATAGCCTTCTCATTTCAACCTTTTTGTGCTAACAAATAAGGGGAGAAAGAGTTATGTTCTAAGTTTCCACATTTAATTCATCATTGTTTCCTCATATATTACATAACTATTTGTATTTTCTTTATCTTTGCATAAGACTTAGGACCAATCATTCTATACATAACTGCTTCTACAAAAATAATATAAGATTGTTTCTACAAAATTATGTTTATTTTTATCTTGATTTTCTGATGTATATCGCTCTAGTTATCTAGATTATATATTGTCTTGCAAAAAACTTATTTTATTTGTCAACATAAAAAAGGAAGAAATTGTTAAGACTAAAATCTTCTAATGATCATAATTAGTTTAAGATAAATCATAAACTCAAGTTTTGATGTAAACAAATAACTCTAAGATGCTTTAAAAGCTTATGCAATAACACACGTTTAAAAGACTTGTTTTTTGTCAAAGCGTCCTATAGTTATTTGGCATAGCTACCAAATACACCCCTCTTTCAAGTTGTCTATCGTTCATGCCTTCTGAAGAAGATTTGAACTCATGTAAGGTCAACTTTCCTTATTCATGCACCTCAACTGCTTGCAAACATATTTCAGAATCTCTAGAGAATGTTTATTATCTAGAAAGGAAATAAGTGCTTTTTTATATATCGTCCAAACACCAACCATTCATATTAATGAATTCACCAAAATCAACCATTCGATTGGCAAGAAAAGAATTTTTAGGTCGAGCAACTTGGACTACTCTAGGATGTGGAAGATAATTATCCTTCAGTCTGACCAAATCAGGATGAACTTTATGCTTCCAAACGAACATAAGAAGAGGGGTGATGACATCTGGGGAGAGGGAGTTGTAGGCTGGGGAAGGTGTGTAGGTATAGCCTATTGGGTAGGGTGAAAAGGAGCATTCTCATTCAATGAAAATGCCTATTTCCCTACCTTCCGACCTGCCTTTGCAACAAACATTTTTTCTCTTTGGACAAACCCTAGAAGCTGTCTAAGATGAAATTAAACATCTACAAGCTATCTCTATTGAGATTTGCCAAGTTAAAAAGGCTGTTGAAGAGGCTACCCAAGTATGCATTGAATATTTTAGAAGAAATTAGACTAATGAATTCAAAGTCCATTGACAAACCCATGGATCTCAATACCAAACCCATACCTAATAGGGAGAGTCACTCTCAAATCCTAAGAAGTATAAACGATTGGTTAAAAAATTGAACTATCTTCCCGTTACTCATCCTACCATTTTTGTAGTTAGTGTAGTAAATCAATTTCTTAATTCTCCATATATAGGATATTGAAATGTTGTCATTCGAATATTGAAGTATAATAAAGGTTCTCCTAGAAAAGATTTTGTATATAGACACAATAATCTCACTAAAATTGTAGGTTACTCACATGCAAATTGGATAAGCTCCCCTATTGACAAGAGATCCATCTTTGGATATTGTGTTTTCGTTGATGACAATTTGATCTATTGGAAAAGTAAAAAAGCAAAATATTGTGACAAGATTTACTTCAGATGTAGAATATAAAGTCATGACCTCTACACATCTAAGCTTATTTGACTCAAACAGTTGCTTTAAAAAATTGAGATTTGAATAAGTCACACAAATGATACTCATATGTGATAGTCAAGTTGTCCTTTTTGCCTCAAAACTTATCTTTCACGAAATGACCAATATATTAAGATAAGATTACATCTGGAGACATTAAAACTCAATTTAGTAACTCTAATGATCAACTGGAAAATGTTTTCACCAAATCATTGTGAGGAACTAAAATTGATTATATTTGTGACAAGTTTGGTGTATACAATTTAAATGCACGTTAGATATAATGGGTTTAGGCTCATCTTTTTGTATTTTTTCTTATATTTATATAAGTATAACCCTATGTCTTCCACACACATTAGAGATTCAACCTATATTTCTTTATCATTTATCTTTACAAATACATTATTAAAATTATTCTTGAAACTCTTGATAACCAAAAAATTTGTATGTGTAACACACAAGAATAAGAAAAGAATGCGCAAACAAAATGTATTTTAGAAGCAAAAAAACAGACTCGAGACTACTTGATGAAAAGAGATATTCAGTTAACTACAGCAAAAAGTTCTCATAATGAACATCTATTCATTCTTCTATACATTAGGTACACACGAATATAGGAAAATAAAAGATCATAAATCTTTAAATCACATGCCTGTTTCATTTGAAAATTATACTCAGCAGCTCACATTCACATGACTTGATTTTGAATTAGTTGTTCATGTATCATTCTGAATTTCTCTTTGAGCCTCTTGATCTGTAAAACGTTAAAAAAAGTTTAACGTAATGCACAACAAAGAAATTTGGCACGTATGGATATTGTTCATGAAAAAACCATTTTATATGAAATAAGAAATACCCTTTTCAGTTCAATTTCTGTATCTCTCTTTTGCTGCCCGAATGAATGCTGCAAATTGGTTATGTCAAAAACATTATCCAGGTCATCTTCAAAAGCAGATTCTAGGTCTTCCCGGAGAAGTGCAGGCAACTTATCCACAATGGGCATCAAAAGGAAACAGTTGAACTGCAAAATATTAGGTATAAGCAGTACATAAAAGATGGGGAAAAAATTTATGCAAGAATTCTAAATTATGAATGATTTTTATCATAATAATCTATTGCCCCTAAGTCTCGACATATTGTCTAGTAATTAGTTGCAATTAACCTAAGCAAAAAGCATAAAATTTGAAAGAATGAAAGAAAAAAATTGTGTGTAACTGACAAATGATAACTAACTTGCAACCTTTGCTGCAGTCAGTTTTGCATGTGTGCATGAATTTTTTTTAATATATTGATATCATACTTTGAAAAATTACAACAAGCAAGTGTTAAATGAGAAATAAAAAAAATGTTTACAATACCTGATGATTATGCAACTTATAATTTTTTTCTAAGTATTGGGATTATTGTAAGAATCAAATAGAAATTTGGAGAATCATCAAAACAAAAATTCAATTTCACATAATACCTTCGTACTCCCAGTTGCAGGAACAAAATTCCATTTGAACAGAGTTGATATTTGTTTGAATAATTTTTTAAATTTTCAAAATCTTGTAATGAGTATAATTGATTTTGACATAAGTAAAAATTTTAACTTTTCTGTTGACAAGAATTGATTTCCGGTGTAGAATCCACAAAAACATACCCATATTTTTACTTTACTTGTAGTTCTACTTTACACTGCAAACAAAAATGATTATCTGATTATTCTAACTAAACTCACTCCTAAAAAAAACACAAATCAATTTTTGTAACCTGAATTCTTTCAAACTCAATCTACTGTAATCAATTTATGATATCTGCAGTTTTGAAGAACTGCGTTTTTCTCTTATATTGTCATGTTGTAAAAGCAGAAGGGATCTCTTTACCAAAAAATATTTCAGAACAATAAAAAAATTTCAGCAAATATTGTAGGTTGTGTATTAAACCCAAACAATCAACAATTCATTTCTAATCTTACACTGGGTAGCTTTCACTTCAAGCAGGAAAGGAGGAAATTCACTGAGCAAACACATAGAAGCATAATATCTGTTGTCTGAATGGATGAACTATTCTCTAAAGAAACATCACAAACCTTTAATTCTGTGGAAACCAAGAAATATTCTCTAATGCCATGAAATATCTGTTGTACCAAGCCATAAACAATTCTTTCAGATGAAGGTGCAAGCCTCCTATTCCAGAGTGTACTATCCAGAAGGTCGGCAAGCTTTGTTTCTGTTGTCTGAATGGATGAACTAGAATCAATGCCAGAGGCCACATGACTGAGTTTTACATCCGGTTGTGACTTTGTGTCTTCTTTGTCATGTGCACTTGTTTGTGATATAACAGTTGCTGTAGGGTTATTAGAAGCATTGGACTGTTCTGTTCCACCAAATGAATCTAAGAACTGACGTAACCCAGCCCGACTCTGCAAAGTTGACAGTGACACTAGAATGAGATAGAAAATGAGCCATGAAAACTTAGCTCAGCAAGGAATATTTTACTCTTCTCAGGTGGATATAATCATACAATCCTAGCTTAAATTCAAAGTAGGGAGCAAGATCATTTTAAAATGCAGCATGCCAAAGCATCTGTCTCTGTAAATGCCCCTTAAATCAAGTATACCTTATTGTGGAGAGACCACGAAACATATCGGGTAGTGCTTATCAAATCCTCCATACATCTGTAGCAAAGGATAGCAAAATGGAATTTAGAAAGTAGCAAATAAAAAACTGGA
This sequence comes from Macrotyloma uniflorum, assembly GCA_016859785.1. Lineage (NCBI taxonomy): Eukaryota > Viridiplantae > Streptophyta > Magnoliopsida > Fabales > Fabaceae > Macrotyloma > Macrotyloma uniflorum. Next base: position 768,485 of record BDMB01000070.1, on the reverse strand, counting down.
ATACTAATATTTAATGTATGAAACAAAAGAAAAAGGATAAATCATGGATGAGAATCCGAAGCCAAAACATTTTTAAAATCAAGGGGGAAAATGCAACCTAACATCTAAAAAGAACAAGCATGAAAAAAAAGAGAGGAAAACACAGTCGCGATGTAATGCAAGAATGCCATACATTACACTTGATATTCTCTTTTAAAAGCTGAACTATGCATCTTATTCCTCATACTAAAATTAAGCTCTTGATTATTCATTTTTATCTTTTTTAATTAAGAAACACAATTTTTCACTTGACATATGGGAACAAACTTGTGGCGTATGGGAACAAGTGGTGGTTAACTTATCACGGCACGATTTTTCAGTAGATTCTGCAAAGTTGTTGAAGGCAGAGGCAACACGCCTGAGGAACACCTCATGGCCACTTAGATATTCATTATCTTTCTGTCAAACAAAGTACATAAATAAAATAAGTTACGAAAAATAACAAACTAATAACTGTACAAAACTGTTAGGATATTTGCAAAAGCATAAACAATTGATTCATAAAAAATATCAAGAACCAACTATTTCAAAAAGCATAAGCTGTTAGGTCAAGACCTAATTAGTTTTATTTTATACCATATTCAGGCTGTGCAAGAGCCCTTCAGAATTGAAGCACTGATAATGCACAAATACACCCCCACCTTGTGCTAAAATTCATTTTTATTTAGAATAATAGGGAGGCTCTTGATACCATGTCAAGGACTAGGTATCCTAAAAGCTGAAGCTGTTAGGTTAAGATTCAAATATTTTAGATCTTACAGAAAAATCTAAAGAGAATACCTGAAGAAGATAAACAGAGATAGGAAGCAATCTCTTAAGTATATACAATAGTCTGGAGCCCAACTGTGTCATGAATAGAGAATTAATCAATTAGTTAGACTTGGAATATGAGGAAAAGTGAATATTATTTTCTTATAATTCAAAGAGTACAACAAGGATCATTATATATACAGCTTTGATCATAAAACTATGATAGAATCATGGAAATCAAATCAAACCTAATTACTACAAATAAGGAAACCTTGACCAATCAATCTAATGAAGGAATTAAACTAATTAAATCAGTGGAAAGAAATTATGCACATGTGTTATATTGTATACATGTAACAATTAACAACACTCTCCCTCAAGCCAGTTAATCTATCATACCTATTTTGCCAGCAAGATCTCGAAATTGTTCTGCAGGTAGTACCTTGATTAGCAATGAGAAGATATATACATATATATATATATATATATATAGAGAGAGAGAGAGAGAGAGAGAGAGAGGGGGAGGGAGAGATGAAAGAAACTGAAAATATTATTGAAATGTTATATTATGTGGTTTGAGTACAGAGTTCTTGATTTATTGAATTACAATGAACAAACTAACTAGTGACTCAATACAACTGTATAACTAACTACAGCTGCCAATTATAGCTATGACAACTCTATACACTAACATTCCCCTCCCAAACTTAGCTACTCAAACTTGTTGAAAACTAGTTTGGATCATGAAATTAAAATAATCAGATAGTTTGGATCATGAAATTAAAATAGTCAGATCACTAAAATTGAGGATTGTACTAATATTGCAGATTTTTTAAAATCCAGGAACTAAGATCACGAAAAAAAAAAGGAGGCTAAAATACCAGACCAGAAATTAAAAGAGAACTAAAATTGCAATTTAGCTAAATAATTAAAGAAAGAAACTGAAAGGAATATATTCATTTTTATAGCATTAGTCACCTGATGAAGAAAAGGTTCAAATGTGTCACGAGCCTTTGCAACAGCAATTACACAAGCAGTCCTGGTTACTCAAAAATATTATTTTCATATTTAACAATTGGTAGTAGTACAAGAATGAATAGGTAAAACACACAGACCTAGAGTAATTTGTTCCATCATGAATGTCTTCCACTCCACAAGCATTTACAATTTCTTCACGGGTAATTGGGGGGCACTTGATTCCTCCAACCACAAAACGAAATTCAGCCATTGCCCTATGATATTGTGCTCCACCATAAAGCCGCATCCCTGCATTCTGTATACAAGAATAGGTTAGCCTGTAAGATTATAGAGACAAAGAAAACTGAAAATACAAAACTATGAAAGTATGTTTTCTTTATTAATGTATACAGGCCTGATCAATGAAATCAGAATTCTGTGTATATTACTGTTTTCAGTAATGGCAAGAAGAAGGAAATTCCTGGGCAATTCAAGAGGCAAATTTTTCGTGGGTCCACATTCCAAATTCCAGCCTCCCCTCCCCTCTACCACCCTTTAACTATTTATACCGCAACTCTGTAACAACCCCCCCAACTCCCTTCCATCTACTTCCAACTAGGCAATTAGTTGAGCCCTTCTCTCTCCTAGGTGTGTTGCACCTTTTAACTCTCCCAAGATATACGTAATGGTGGGCTTTGGACCTGATCATCAGGTGTTTGTTTAACAAATACTAAAGTAGTACTTAGCACACTTAACTGCTTAAGTTAAATAAAATGATCATCCAAAAGACAGAAATCGGCAATTATACATTTTTTTAATAAGGGAAAATAGTAAAATCAAGATTAGCTAGATTGTCATCCACTGCAAAGAAAAACTAATGCAGGACATAAGAACACTAAAAAAGAAGGCCAAAACTTACAGGTATTAGCTTGTGAGGGAACTGAACACCATCAGCACCAATAAATGCGCCTCCATTTATTCGCTCATCTTGCAGTGTTTCACCTGAAACAACAACAAAAAGAAAGTCAAGCAATTTAACCATGGCTATTTGTCCAGGGAAAGGGGATATCCAAAGATAGTAAGCTTGTTTTTCAACTATTGTGCATTATCTACCGGTCAACAGGCTATTTCCATAAAAAAGAACAAAGGTGAATAGGAGGTTACCAAACTTATCAGGAGGTGCAACAACTGTCCCTTTAAGCAACAACGACAACTGAACAATAGAAAATATGTAAATGAGGGAGGGAAATATAGGAATACATTTTAAAGTTCAAGCACTATCTACGAATTCAAACAGCTGAAAATAATTAATTAGTAGCACACATATGCAAATCCATACAGAATAAGGAACAGACAAAGTGTTTACTCTACAAGCTAAACATCTTGATTAAATACCCCTACCCTTGGTAGGACTTCTAATAACCAGCACCATAATAATTTACCAATAAAGAAGGGTCAGATACTGAGAAGAAGAATTTATGACAAAGAAACCTTGGTCAAGAACATATCATGGAATGCTCTTCCTTTCTCCTTCAGTTTGGCTTCATCAAGTGTGCTGTGGAGAATAAAACAAGTGGTGATTGGAAAACAGATAGACGACAGTTCTATATATAAAAATTTCAAAAACAAAAGTATCACCCTTGTTCCTTCCTATGCAGATCATGCACAAAAGAAATATTTTTAACTTTAATACATACCTCAATTCTTGATTTATGTCACTCAATTTCCTTGTCACACTCCGATACTCCTTCTCAAGAAGTGGAATGATCAACGGTACATTATTAATATACCTAGCATGACCATTATTAAGGAATCAGTCATAGAATTATAAACAAGAAAAATAACCAGAAAAACTTAAAATCAAACTATAATGTATAAGAACCTCTTTTGTAGCAATTCTTCCAGAAACAGCCTAAGTTTGCTCACACCTATCCTACTCCTTTCCTTCTTTGACAATGCCCTGCCCAACTTCTCCTCCAAAGATGCAACATCTTCTATCTCTCTGAAGCACACTGCCTGCACCCATAAGTGCAACTAAATAGATCAAGGAAATGAAACTCTCAAGTATCAGCGCACAAAAATTTTAATTATGAATTGCTCCAAGGGAATTACAAACTCAAATCAAAGTGCCATTATTTTTATTTATTCATTGGCTTAATTGCATTTTTCAATATATAAAACTGCAACTAAGTGTTATCATATATTACACCTCTTCAATTTATAGATCACATTATCTGCTAATTTACTTTCGGTCACTGGATAGGCATTTAAAACAGTGTTAGAGAAACAGAAAAGAAAATGCACAACTTACTTGACATGCCGAACATTAAAATGAAACAAAATAAGAAGTACTAAATGAAGAACATATTGAAAATGCTACGGAAAGTGGCTATATATGAAGGGGGTAAAGAAGCACAAACATAACCTGTTTGAACTCATCATTGGAGGTGTAGAGATAACCACTTCCACACCCCACTCTTCCCGAAGGGACGGAGGTGAAGAACGGAGAATCGCCGAGAATGGAGCCGTCAAGCGTAGACGGAGGCGGTGAGAGGAAAACCTCGACATCGGAGGGGCGCGCGAATTGAGGAATCCTGGTGTCGAGCTTGGTGGAGACAATGACAGTCCTAGCGAGCTCGGGATCGACCTGCATGACGACGCGCCTGGTGGTGGCGTTGCTCCAGTCACTGCAATCCTCGAGGCAGAGTATGATGAACTCCTTGTGCTGCATCTTGGCCCGCACGAGCGCCTCGACGGCACGAGCCTGAGCCTGCAAAGGGCGGTTCCTGCGGCCGGGAGCAGGAGCGATGAGGCCAGGAGTGTCGATGATGGTGAGGTTGGGGCAGTACTTGTACTCCACTTTGATGATGATTTCTTTGGCGGAGAACTGGCAGGAGTCTTGCTCCAACCTCGCATTTTCAGCTTCGATGTAAGCCTGCAATGCGATGTAAGGGGAGAAAATGAGTTAGAGAATTTGAATTTCAAGCTGAATTTGAAGTGAAAATTGAGGGAGGAACCTGAATTTGGGGGAGGGATTTGTGGTGAGAGAGAGAGGGGTCGGTGTCGGAGACGAGGTGGCAGGAAGGGGACTCGCATTGGGGGTCGTATTTCATGTGGAGAGTAATGGGCCTGCGGGTCTTGGTACCACCTCCCACGTGGTTGAACTGAAAGCCCATTAGGGCCTCGACTAAGGCGCTCTTCCCGTCGGTTTGGTGGCCCACCACCAGAACCGCCGGGGCGTCGAAGGGGGTCTGCAAGTCTTGGGCCAGCCCGTGGAGCTCATTGTAGGCTTCGTAGAGTCGCCACTCTCGCTGCTCTTCTTCCTCTAGCGCTAACTCCCTTTCCATTTTCACTACTGCTCTTCACAATGGCAACCACACACAGTATTCTGTTCTTCTATTCTTCTATTCTTCTATTCTTCTATTCTATGGCAGCGTCTTCAAATTGTCATTTACCATCTTACCCTCTACCTGTTTAGTGTTTGAATTCCCAAGTGGCAGGAAGAGGGAGGCATGACATGATTCGATACGTCACCTACTCACACTTGTCTTTTGACCCAAGACAAACCAAAACAGATACATTCACGTGGGGGTGGGATGCTTCTCTCTCTCTCTCTCTCTCTCTCTGTATAATCTACTTAAGTTCGACATCTTAAGATTACTGTATTGTTAACGGTGAAAGCCTGTCTTCGCTCCAATCATAACTCTATCTTCTATTCAACGCATGTTTGAATAAATGTTTCCTTCTAAAACAATCCTATGTCAGAAGGAACAATGGTCTACTCAAACAACTTTAAACTGAATTTTCGAATTATAATAAAAAAAATGGAAAACTACAATCCCTTTTTGTCAAATAAAAAAGTTATACGTTTGAAAAAATTGTCATAAGTCATGATTCCAAGTTAGGTGAGTCAATTTAATTTATTTGACTAAGAACTAACCCAGGAAATAGTTTAATCACTCAAAGAAAATTGAAAATTTTAAGAATAAGTGAAAAAATGGTAAAAGAATAGTTAAATATTTCCTTAAATTTGTGAAAATAAATGAGTTGGAATATAATAAAAATAATAAATAATTTTGATAAATATTACATCAATTCCATGAAAAAAAGTTATTTAATATTTCCTTTTAGGCTCAGTGAGATTTGCGTCAAACATATGGTTGTTCTTGTTGAAAAACGTCTTGCTAAAATAAATTATTAGTAGCTACTTGGCACACTGGGTAGTGTGACCCCATTACTGTCCCTACTTATCCTTAATGACAAGTTTCGATTGCATCATTGGAATTACTATAAAGATAAAAAATTTTCCTTATCGTACATTCGTTGTCTAAAAAAAGAAACAATTTTATAATTTAATTACATGAATCATACACGTCTGAACAAATATCTGAGTGATTCGCACATTAATATGCAAAGTCCAGTATATATCTTGAGTTGGTACGAAAATGGGATCCTAACAGCTACACATGATATTTGTAATAAAGAAACATAAATAAATGAAGTGATAGTTATGTCTAACAAGGGAGAAAAAATAGTTTTATAAAGTAGAAGAATTTTAAGAAGGAGTGAGGGCTCTATCCTTCAATAGGGATTCTGATGCCCTTCTCCCAGAGACCAAAGCACCATCAAAAGTGGCAGAGGTCAAATAATCACCACACACATACAAACCCGAATCAACTCTCGGGTTTTTCTTCAGATCTGTGGGTGGGCACTGATTGGGCTGGGCAAACCCGATTCGATAGGTCCTCAAATGCTTCCACTCCCGAACGATTTTGCCCCCAAACCAATCCGAAAGATCCTCAATAACCTTACCAACAAGTTCATCATCTGACACACCCTCAAACACCCCGATCAGTGACACTGATACGAGGGCCTTATCGGGTGGCCCGTACGATGGAGCCACATTTGTGGCAAAGAACATGTTGTTTACAATGCCCTTACCCGACCCATTCAGAAATAAGACCGGATCTTGAACCGGTATCTGATCCCGGTTCGCGGTGAAATACAAACAGACCGTGCTTCGAACCGGTTTTTTAGGAACCGGACCAGTCCTTCCCGCTAATAGTTGAACTGCCGCGGGTTCTTCAACCGCGACTATGACTCCCAGCTCGCTCTTCAAAACGTCACCGTTTTGCAGCCTCACCAGTGGCGTTTCGGAGCCGTTGAGCTCGATGGAAACGGCCTTGGAGTTGAGCAGGATTGAACCCGACGGCAACCTCGCCGCCAGCTGTTCCGGGATGGCCGATATGCCCCTCGCCGGAAGGGTGTTGTCTCCCAGGGCGAGGCACTTGAAGACGAAATCGAACAGGCGCGACGTCGTTTCGAGGTCTGGATCGAAGAAGATTCCGCCGAAGAAGGGGCGGAAGAATCTTCCGATGATGGAATCGGAAAACCCTAGCCTCTTGAGTAAAGCAATTGTGGAGACTTCCTCTCCGGCGAGGATTTCTTCATCGGATTTGGTGAGGACGCGAATTCTGGTGGATCCAATCAGTAGCTTGTCGAGGGGAGATCCGATTGGGTTGGTGAGGGATTTTGCGGAGTCCCAGAAGTGGCGGATTGGATCGGCGACGGTGTGAAATTGGCCATCGTAGAAGATTTGAGCTCCGGAGTAGAACTTCTGGAGATTCAGGGATTGGTAATTGAGGAGCTTTCGGGCTTCTGGATAGGCTGTGATGAAGATTTGGAAGCCGCGGTCGAGGAGGAAGCCGTCGACAATGTCGGTGCGGACGCGGCCGCCGACCGCGTCGGAAGCTTCGAGAAGGAGGAAGGGAATGTTGTTGGAGTTCAGGTGGGTGGCGGCAGCGAGGCCGGCAAGGCCGGCGCCGATGACGATGACTCCGGTTTTGGGGAGTGAGGGGGTTTGGAGAGGTGAGGAGGAGGTGGGGTAAAGTTGTGCGGAGGATTGGGGATTGAATCGGAATCTTTTTGGAGAAGAAGAGAAAAAGGAGGGGTTTGGGCAAGGGGCGGAGAAGAGTGTGATAGTAGTCATTGGAGTTTGGATAAGGTTTTCAGTTAATGATCAAAGCCTTTTTTTCACTAGAGGGGTTTGATTCTGGTAGATGTGGCTGTTGGATTGGTTTCAGTGGAGATGCAGTGGTAGATGTGATGGTGATGCCATGTCTTTACGTGGATTAGTGCAAATCACTGACGAGATATAATATTATCATGTGTTTGTATAGAGTAAAAGTATGGTTTTACTATTTTCAGAATATCACAAACAAGACATGTCACTATTTCTCCCCTTGAGCTTCCTTTCCTTGACACGAGTCAGGGTATGATTGGAAAGAAAATGGATTGGATAATATCCTTTTCTTGTAACCGCTGGCTGGTAATATGAATGAGACAGAATCTACCCTACTCACTAATAGTTCAGTTGCGAACTTGTCACAATCCTAAATTTAGGGTTGGAGGGAGGTTATTGCAGCTCAAAGTACAGGTTAGTCTAACGCAGCTAGTATGATGAACCTGAAATTCATACCTTACTGAACAAGAATCAAATTCCCTGTGCATAACTTCGTATAAACATGGTACAAAGGTATTCAATCAAAAATAAGAACGTAACAATTATGTTTTTTTCTTAATATCATGTCATTATTCTCGAATGTATGCACAACTACACAGATATTCTAGCCATCAACTGGTCACCACGGTTATACTCTCCAGTCGCCCCTACAACCATCACTTTTTTATTTAAAAATTGGGGGAAATTATTCAAAAAAAAAAAAAAAATCTATGGTTTTGACTTAGAAGAGTATCTTCCATCAATGAAGAGGCATTGTTTTATCAATCCTGGGGATTAAGCCCCCTTGCTAATTGCTTCAAATACTGGTAGTCTCCTTTTAGCAGTCTGGCCATGGTGAATACTGGAAATGTAAGCATAAATTTCTTTCCTTGATGGAGCTTTATCTGAACCTGGGAGTACAACCTCAATACAATCATCCAGGGGTGACCAGTCATTGTCAAAGTTAAGGGTATGATGCGGTTCGGGTGAATTTGGTTGGGAAGTTGTGACTTGGAAATCAGATTCTGATGCTGCATGCCGAACAATGCGGCTGCTTGGACCGTGCGTGCTTGATCCTGTTCTGACAGATGATGATGTGCTTGTTTCTGCCTACATAACTCGAGAAGAAGTATCCTCAATTCCCGAATACTTGCTTTTTTATATTAAAGGACATTGTGATATGTATTTTTTTATTGCTTACCCTGGATTTGCTTTTCGGGGAGGGACGACCTGAATGAGGCTCTTCTTTTAAGTGTAACTGCAAGATGTTGACACCGTTAAGCTATCAAATACCAAAGACAGGCAATTTATTTCCTATTGACATTGAATAGAAAAGCATTCTGCTTTATTGTTTCCGTCAAGAATAGTACAACTTACTAAAATAATATAATACGTTGTACATGTTTTCAATAAAATATGCAATTGGATAAATATATTTGCTGCCCTTTTTCCTTAAATTTTTCAGGCCCTCAGACCAATATCAGAATTTACCAGATTCCTCGGCCCGAATTTACAATGGGTAACATGACCAGTTTTACAATTGATAATCACCAAATTAACCTTTTTTTTTCTCTTACACGTGGAAAAAGGAGAAGGATAGAAAGAAAGAAAGAAATTGGCGGGGAACGACAGAACATAACAGGAGTAAAAGATGCTAGCATAGTATATCCAGAATCATTAATCAAACCATCTAGACACATTTACAGTCCCTAATATAATATCTCCCAGTATGACTTGACAAATACGTAACCAGCAGGGACAACAAAGATTGACACTGCCCCGTAATGTAACTGATTTCGCCACAGCACGACATTCCTCATCCTAGAAAAGGAACCAAAAGGGATAGAATCCCAAGGGTTGCAGAAAGCACTCTTGTTCAATAATTACGACTAGACGAATAAATAATTCTAACATTTTCTTACAGTCTTTTTATATATCATGAAATGAATGTATTAAATATATGTTACATATCTAAAATATTTACTTCTTTGATCGATAGAGTATTAAAAGGATACAACAGTAGAAGGCAACATTACTCGTGAACAAGATAACAAAAATTTATAAATTATGAAAAACTTTAATTAATTATAATTAACAACTCCCATTATTACAAGATTTTACAGTTGTAATCTTTTTTCGATCTAAAATTTTAAGTAAATTTATTTTTATCTTTTAAATTTAAAATTGATTTCTGTATTTTATACAATTTTAAAGAAAATTATGTTAATCTTTCAACCAAAACACTTCTATCTGTCAATAAATATAAAATAAACTTGTGATAGGATGTTTGAGAATAAAAATGTAAAATCGAAAAAAGAATTATTCTATAATCAACTTATCAATTAAATAATCTCTACCAATTTTTACAAGAAGACTAAAATCAGACTTGTTTAATTTACATTGAATAATTTTAAATTTAGGGAAAAAAAAGAAACTTAATTCAAATTTGTTGAATTAAAAACTTGTCTTAAGTACATATTTTATTATCACAATATATAATGCAGAAATATCCTTATCTGTCAGTTCATAATAGTATAGTTATGGCGCGAACCAACCTGGCATTTGGAGTTGTAGCGGCAGTTTGCGGACTCCTCCCACGCTCTGCACATCTCCGTCTTGAACACGCTCTTGGACGCCGACGACGAAGAGGACGAACCGCGGCCGGAGGAAGATGTAGACCTTCCGCTCTTTCCTCCAGACATTGGCCTCACCAGAATGTCATCCATCACAAGAACGTCATCGTCCCCCGTTGCCGCCGTTCGGTACATCGGCGGCGACATGAGCGACGCGATATCCATGTTCTCAATCGAGGAAAGCGGCGACGGCGACAACCTACCGCGAGAACCGAAACTGCTGCTTCGCCCCGAACTGTTGCCGCAGTACTGAAGAGCTTTCGTGGACCAGGGGCTGAACGACGGAGAACTGAAGGCCTCGCCGGCGGTAGCGACCTTGCCGGACAAAGGAGATCCTGCGAAGAGGTAGCGCGCGAGAGGCGAGCCGGCGTCGATGTTCTCGGCGTACGGTTGAAACCGTGGACTCATCGCGGATGGTTGGAGATAGCGTCCTCTTCTCTCATCTGAGTCGATCTGCATCGGTGGAACATTCTCGTTCGAAGTCCTCGGCTTCAAGACCTTCATCTTGCCGTTGCTCCACGCGTTTTCCATTGCCTAATCCTGTATTTCAAAGACAAAAAAACACGAAGCTGTTACGTCGAAATTTTCTCGTTCGAATCTCGACGCGAACTGGTTTTTCAAACGCAATTGTGCTTTCTTAACTCAAACGCTAGTTTCGTTTCTTACAAAATTACACAATTGATTTGGTATAATGCTTGAATCATTCGAAGAAATCGCAAAGGAAATTTTCCGGCAAAAGAATCGTAGAAAGATAATTAAAAAAAAAAAGTTGAAAACTGATGGAGGAAAAAGAACCGGTGAGATATTATACGCACAAATGGCGACGTCGTCGGGTGCATAGAGAAAAACGGAAAGGTGAGAGAAGAGGAAGAAGACGACGACGACGACGCCAATGTTATTTGAGTGTGGGATATATTCTCACAGAAACCTCTCTTTTTATACTGCGAAATATTTATTAGCGATAGTGGTTTCAGTTTCAACGCTTTATTTTGAAACAATAAAACTACAGGTTTAAGAATACAATGATTCCATTGGAGCAAATCCACGCCAGAGAATGATGCTGTTTGTGGCAGTGGACTTGGTTTTAACGTTGCCACCTTACATTGACTAATGAAAGCCATCGCACTAACGAAGCACTACAAACAATAAGAGACTAATGGCTAATAATCAACACCCAACTATACACAAGTTATTGAACAAGCAGCAACAAAGCCTTATGCACAATTCCTTCATGGAAATGGTCCCTAATCCCTAAACTGAATCTACAACTTGCGAGACACCAGCTCCCTCCCATTTCAGATGCCGTCAAGTGCATTTTTGAGATTCCCTCCAAAATACAACATGAGGTCGCCGCCGTGTACCCTGCCCTCCGGCAGATTAAAGTGAAGGCCTTTCTGAGCACTGCTGCAGCCTGCGGCCAAGCTGTGGCAGTTTCTGTCTTGATCTGGCTTCGTAGCAGTCAAAAAGTTTGAATAAGAGGGTGATTTCATTGAAAGCGGAACTAACACCTCCTTCGGTATGAGGTGCTGTCTTTGTGCTGGAGTTTCCGTCGAATCATAGGAGTCAGAAACGACACTGACTCCTGAGGAAGAATTGTTCTCAAAACTGCTACAGGCAGTGGAAGCAGCAGGTACAAGACCACGGAAAAGTCCAGGAGCAATCAGACTGCCCTTGTTCATTTCCCGCTCTTGCACCAAGCTGCTGTGAGCAGCACAGAGGCCACTCTTTCCCCTTGCAAATTTCTCACACTTTCCATCTCCCCAACTACATCGCTTTCCACCACCGTGGGCCTTACAGAAATCTGTGCTCCCTTGAGCACTCTTCCCACATCCTTCAAACTTGCATCGCTTACCCCCACCATGCCTAACACAACAGTCTGTACGGCCACGTGCACTCTTGGTGCAACCTGCAACAGCACACCTCTTTCCACCACCATGAGCAACACAGAAGTTTGTGCCTCCATGAACACTTTTGGGGCAAATGCCACCTCCATTGAAAAGGCAGCGCTTTCCCCCACCATGTGCCTTGCACAGTGGGGTGCTTCCTTCAGCACCTTTGGTACACCCTGCAAATGAGCATCGCTTCCCACCACCGTGTGCCTTGCAATACATAGTGCTCCCTTGTGCACCCTTTGTACATCCTTGCAACTGACAACGGCGTCCACCTCCATGAGAGATGCACAACCCAGCCTGCCCTTCAGCACTCCGTGTGCAACCTTCTATTCTACACCTCTTACCCCCTCCATGTCTAATGCAAAGTCCAGACTTACCTCGGGCAGCTTTCGTGCACCCACCTTGATACCCACAGCGCCTACCACCACCATGTGCAATGCAATAATCTGTCTTCCCCTCAGCACTTTTAGTACATCCTAAGTGTTGGCACCTCTTCCCCCCACCATGGGCCTTACAATAAGCAGTTCGGCTCTCAGCACCTTTGTTGCATCCTGGTTTCTGACATCTTTGTCCACCACCATGTCCAATGCAAAGTCCTGAAGCACCTCGAGCTCCCTTTGTACAGCCAAAAAATCTACATCTCTTAGGATTGTTTGTTCGGTTCTCTGAAGTTACCCCTGTAGCCTGGTGCCCAGATGCGGTATCAAGTGAGTAATTTACAACACTGGATGATTCTGGGAAGAGTTGAGGTTTAGTTCCAGTAGTTAATTCTTGTGCCTGCACCGAACTTTTAACATTATCCATTCTTGGAGCTAAAAGAAGTGATGGCATATAGCCACCTGATTTCTTTGCTGAGGTCGAACCCTCATCAACAACAGGAATTCTTAAAAAATAGTTCTCTGCGGACATTTGGCTTGACAAACATGACATATTCACATCAGTCTCAGTTGAACCTGAGCAGTCGAGCACACTTGATGCCTCATTTGTAACACTTGAAAGGCCAAGTTGAAGAATTGATTCACATTCAGATGGCACGTGCTGAGGAAAAAGGTTGACTGACGTTTTTTTGGTATTAAAACCCAAATTGTTGTAGTCATCATCATACGCTGTTGGGGTTGGGCCCAATCCCAGAACCAATCTGCAGCCATCATCAGAAGCCTTGGAAAACTTCACCCCAAGATTGCTCTCGGCACATCTATTAGTAGTCTTATTTGTTTCTCCAAAGCCAATGCCATTCAAGCATAATGTAGTATCACCAAAGTTGTCATCTTTCCTGAGCTCAGCATCACGAGGAGACAGTAAAGCTTTCATGTTCAAATCCATTATCCAGATGTTGCACACTACAGCTACACAGAAGGTTGAAGCAGCAGAACAGTTCACCACATACTACTATAACACTCGCATACCTACCAGAACTTTAAGGCTAGGACAACAGATTCCAATATACAGCTTCCACCACTTACAAAGCCTGATGTATCTGATCTGTCCATGTTCACTCTATCACAGGCAAAGTTAATAAACTTAATTGTACCAAATATATCTTATAACATCTCTTGGAAAGAAACCTTTGATAAGACTGCTTAATACTGAAGTGAGAAGTTCTCTGGAGCTGCTCGTGCTCCCAGTGAATAAATCATCAAGCTTCATTAACCCTGACAAAGAGACAAGGAAATAAGTTATTAATGAATGAATTAATACTTGAAGAACAACTACTTTTTAACCCACAGTGCACCCATATAAAACATGCTTCACCGCCATGATTGAGAGGGTTCACGAGATTAAGAAAAAAAAAGGAAATGTCAAGTTTTCATGTCTCACCTTAACATAAGCAGAAAAAAATTCAATTTAATAAAATGACACATGACATGGTACAAATATATTAGTGGAGAATGCATACAAGATTCCAAACATATTGACAGAGAATTACAAATGGTGTGTATTATATTGAAGCAAGAATTTTAGTCTCAATGTTCCAAGAGTTCAAATATATTTAGGGAAAAGTTAAATGTACACCCCAAAATTTAGCAACACCCAAATGACACCCAGATTTAAAGTATTTTAAAATAAAAAATACACAAAGAAAAAGCTAAAACAAATGCCACCAGGATTTTCAGTTCAAATTTGTAGGTGTCTCTTGGGTGTTTCTAAAAACGGGGGTGTATGTTTATCATTGCTCATATATTTATGCATATAGATTTAGTTTGGCAGTTTCCCATTTTAAACTATCCCTAGGTATTACTGCATGAAAAACACGTTTCCATACTACTTTTGTGCTGCCTGTGCATGCTGTACAGTGCGATCAGTGAACTTTTCTAGAATATTTAAAGATAGGTCTAGAAAGCATGATGATATTATATACGGAAACGTATGAAAATGGAGAGAAGAACATTTATCCACAAAATATTGTAACAAAATTATGGGGAAGACTAGGAATGATTGCAATAACTGTATTTTCTCTCAAAATCATTTTTCATTCTTGCAATGAATAATCTGCATAAGCCATGTCCCTGCTAAATCTTTTATTCGGATGCTATCTTTATGTAAAGCATTGCAAAAGATGGTGCCTCTTACATTCTAGTTTAGGTAATTTTGATACATCTTACCTCATGATTAATAAAAATCACCCTTGAAATCAACATCTATGTTAAACATTACTGTATGTTTTTCATTCATTCGAAAAAAAAAAATGGTCTTAAATTCCACACGTGTCTTTTACATACTACTGCTTCCCCGAGAAAATAATATGATATTATTAAATGAAAAAGGTCAAACCTAAAAAAAAAAGAAATAGGCTTCATTTCATCAAGCACCAGATATACATTACAAAACAAGTTTCAAAGATTATTTATGCAGTCTTTCAAAAATTCAACCTTCAAAAAAACAGGAAAAGTTTGTCTAACCGACACCTAACATTGATTGTGAGAGGTTTTACTTAACAAATCAAATATATAAAACCAAGAAGATAATAGAAAATCAGAAAACTTTCTTCCTTCAGAAAGTATTGCACCTTGTCAATTAGCAAGTGACATGTGACACAAACAGAATTTGAGCTGTTAGAATGTGATTAAAACATTGGACTTTCAGATGCATGGCTCTTGGAGTATGCAAGAACCTCAGAAGGTCTCCAAGTCTCCAATAAATAATGAGAAAAAAAAACTATATATATATATATATATATATATATATATATGTATGTCTGAAGGCACATATATATTTAAAAATACACATGAATTGGACACATCTTGAGTTTCACTACCCGAAGAAGAGACACACACTAAGAGATACAAAGTTGCAATAAGAATTCTCAGTCAAAAAGGATTGAAATTTTTATTGGCAAGAATAAATGAAAACAAAAACCTGCTGTATGTATACTATATGTACACCCAAAAAAAAGAAATATTAAAAGAGAAAAACAAAAGGAAAGAAGATCAGGATATAGAAGACCAAGTTATTCATTACATGTAGAAAGAACCTCAAATCTATTTTGAAGAGAATACTAAATATATCTTTGACTTGAAACAGAACCAAAGAGAAAAAATAAAAATAACAAGCTTGGAATAAAGGAAACTGACAAAACGATAAAGAGTTCTCTGACCTTCGCCAATTTAATAAGGGTAGGATCCATTCTCATTTTGTTAGCATGGAACTCCATAGTCACAAATTCCTTTCAGAAAATGAATTTGTTCAGAAAATTTCCAGCAGAAACCAACTTTCGAAATATTCAAGAGAAGGCTTAAAGATGAGTAGTGTTGCTCCTGCATACAATTTGACGATAACAAACAATTCAAGCCTCAAGATTTGAAAGCAAAAGCAAACTAGGAATTCTGTTCTACAAAAGGACTACCATCACAGCATCTATGCTACATTAATTTGTAGGCTTCAATAATAAGATAGATATAAAACCAGTTCATATGTTTGAACTATTTCGTGCTCATAAAAATATTAGCATTCAATATGCACACATGATGACTACAAGATTGAGAGAATCAGCTAAAAGGAATATCCAGAGAAGTAGATCCCAACTTAAAAAAAAAAAAAAAAAAACACACACACACACACCAAACTCGCATTGTCTTGAATCTTAGTTAAACATATTAAAAAGAAAAAAAAAAATCTTAAAAAAAAAAAAAAAAAAAAGACAAGAGGATATGCAGAGAAAATCAACCAACTAGAAGAATAACTAGTTGCCAGCATCATACTCACATCAAGAAACAAGACAAAGCAAAGATTACCACGAATAGATCGAAGATTATCATATTTTCCCGAAATTTTACCATCAGAATTAACCAGCAAAACACAAACATTCACAGAGTGGACCCGTAAAACCAAATCTGAAAAATTCCTGAACCAAAACCAGAAAACAGTATCATCTCACACGCAACGAAATCCCCCAACTCAAAAAAACCATACCCTGAATTCCATAAAAAAAAGAAAAAAAAAAACAGTGATTAAATACAGCAGCAACCGACACCAAGAAACAGAGACAGAGATAAGAATACGGAAAAACACCGAAACACAGAGCAATTCGATTACAGAAGCACGGTATTATTGATGCAGAGAAACAAAAGCTGAATACATACGGCGAGGATAGTAAATTCTAGAGGAAAAGTAAATAGAGAGTTTCCAGATCTGAGAATGACTGAAAACCCTCGAGACTTGAAAACTAATGAAGTAAAGAAGAGGAAGAAAAGACAAGAAAATACCGAAACATTGACGAAAGAAGAAGGAAGAGTAGAAGAGGAACACAACACAAGCCAAGCCCAGACAGAGAAATAGAAACTCGTTACGTAATAAAGCCCCGCCAATAAATAAAGTAGGGGCGGCTTTTTCTATTTTATTTTTAATATTTATTATTATTATTAGTAATATTATTTATTTATTTATAAAAAAATTTCTTCGACGAATACGAATGCAAAGCCAAATAATATCGAAGGACATTGGAATGACAAAACTGCCCTTCTTTGCAAGTGGGGGAGAACAAGCGTCACATGCTGCGGGACATGCATACTTTTAATCGAAAGCGATGCAGGGCAAAGTTACTTTACTGCCACTGAGTCACCGTTATATGCGGTCAAAACGAAGGGTGATTTTGTCTTTTTATTATCCACTGCAGGGGTTTTGTTTTGTCTTGGATTAGTGGTAACAGGAGCTCGTGGCGCGCTGGTGTCTACCAACGTCGAACAAACAGAGAAATAATCCTCTGCGGTAACTTCATGATGGTAGTTGTAACCATTGATGCATGTGAAGTGAAAACAAGTCAACGATTTTTAGTAGAGATGATCTCATGATCCCATGGCCGAAGTTAGGTTAAACATGATGACGCAATCATAGCTTCGGCTCGAGTTAGAAAACTTAGCTGAGCTAATTGAGGTAGCATATTAAATATATTTATTTTATTTAAAATTTATTAAAAAAAATAAAAGATTTGGAAGAAGAATAAAAAGAAACAAAAAAAAGTATCAATTGAGAATAAAAATTAAAAAATTAAAAAAAAAAGGGTTGGTATTTGTTGGATTTGAAAAGTTAATAGAGTAATAATAAAATGTAAGTATGTTGATTTGAGGTTTTTATTGTGATGATAAGTAGTTGAATAAGAAAGGTGAATGGGTGTTGGATGAAGCTTTATAGAAAAATGAGTTAGTCGTTAAGATGACATCATTGATGGGAGTGAATCTTACTAATTAGTTCCCCACACGATTCAAATCCAAAATACTCCATTGGCTATAATTGATTCTTATCTCCACAAAAATCCTTATCCTTCACCATATACATCTTCAAACTTAAATTCATTATAAATGCTATATTTTTAGTAATTATTTACTTCACTGCTAAATTTATTTTAAAGAAATAATCACATCCATACTTTTCATTTTGTAAACTTGTTTATATATAATTTTTAATTAATAATTATTATACTTTATCATTTAATTAATATATATATATATACTCTTTTATTTTAAAGAAGCTAAATTTTTTGTTTTAAACTCTTCTGTTTGCTACTTATCTTGATGTAAATTGGTAACAGAACTTTTAGCATGTTTTTATTAGATTAAATTTACATTATTTTAAAATAATATATATCTCATTTCATATACAAGAAATCTCACATTTTATTATAATTAATTAAACATCAATTTTATTGAATAACAAATAATTATATGCTATTGTACTATTGTATTGTATCATATTTCTCTAGTCTTTCTGTATGATATTAAACCTTGAAATTATGTCTTTCCGCTATTAAAAGGTAAACAGAAGAGGTTAATATATGATATAGAAAGATTAGAGAAATACATTAAAATCGTTTTTACCTTTTAATTAAATTTTGATTTTATATTTTAAAAAATCTAATATATTTTTTATGTTTTGAAAAGTTATAATTATTATTTTTATCAATATAAATTAACTGAGTTAATTATTTAAATATGTTAATTATTCAAAATTATTACAAAGTAACATATTGTTTTTAAATAATTTTAATGTGTAGTGAAAAATTTTAATCATTATTATAATTAAAAAAATATTTTTTTCTTTATTTAATGTCTTTAGTTGGTTATTGATTATTGATTATTTTTATTAAAATTGATAAAGACTATTAATATGATAATTCCATTCGAATAATTTATAAAATAAAAAAATTTAAATAATCTAAAAATGAATAAATTTAGTTAAAACAAATAGTGCTTAAATTAACATAGAAAAAATTTAGTATGGTTGATTTAAGCCACTTTTCAAATATATTTAAGTTAATTTATGGATTGACGTGATTTTTAAGATAATAATTATAATTTAAAAAAATATTATTTTATTATATAATATATATATATATATATATATATCAAACAGAAAAAATAAACATACAAGAATGTAACACCCAAATAATACCTAAAAAAATAATTTAAAATGAAAAATATAAATAAAAAATTCTAAAATTAATATCACCTAATCTTTTACTTTTACTTATTTAATGTTTATGGGGTGTATTAAAAAAATGGGTATATGTTTACCATAACTTTATATCAAAATCTTTTTTAAAAGATTTTGAAATATTGAGTAATTTTGAGACACAAAAGAATGTCAAGTCATTGAGCAAAATTGTACAATCTTTTAATAAATTTGATTCTTTAAAGTGAAGAAATTTCAAATTAGTTAACAAAATTAAAAGTGTTAAGCAAATATCTTAAAAGAAAAAATAAAGAAAAAATAAATAAAAGGTAGTAGAGATAATAAGTAATTATTTTACTTAAATTTATTCTTAATTCTTATTATTATTATTTTTAATATAATAATTTATAATACTAATTCATCTTAATTATCATATTAAAAATAAATAAATAATAAACATAAATAATTTTTTAACTCTTATTAATAAATTATATATATATATATATTATTTTTAATATTAATAATTTGATTTTATTTTTAATATTTGAAATATAGAATCTTTTATCTCATAAAATTAGAAGTAAATTAATATTGAAAAATATTTTCTCACAAATCAAATTATCCAATAATTAAAATTATTGAAAATAAATTTAAAATTATTAATTGTTAATTTTTTTTTTTCAAATTTATTCCATCTTCTTACTTTATTTATCAAGAAATTGATAAATAAATTGAGATCATTCAAAATTTCAGAATTATAAAATTAATTTTAAATATCATGTTAACCTATGATAAAAATTTGAATATATATATATATAAAAACCATAGATCATAGAATCACAATTTTAACATTTAATTATGTTTAAATTATATATATTTTTAATTTAAATAATAAATTTCACTTTATTATTAGTAGTTTTATCAAAAAAATTAATTTAAATATTAAAATATATTCATAATATAAAACTAAATTAAAAATTAATGGATAATTTTGAAATGTTATACAATAACAAAGATGGAGATATTAATAATAGATTTCTATTTTTTATTTTTAATATATTTTTATATATTAATATCTAAAAGTTTGATATTATCAGTGTATTTTTAGTTATTTTTATTATTTTAAATAAAATTGAATCTAGTTTAATGTTTTTTAATTTGATTTAGTATTTTTTTTTCAGTAATAGTATAAATATATCTCTTAATGTTTATATTTTATTTATCCTATAAAAATAATATCTTAATTTAGTAAATAAATTATTAATGATATGTAAAAATATAAAAAATTTAAAAGTAAATTAAGAACCCTAAAAAATAGTGGATTGAAAAGAATAATGCTTAAAAAATATTTAAATAAGAAAGGATAGGAGTTATATGCAGACATGAAAGAGAAATCTATTTTGAAAATAACGTGGAATGAAATCATAAAATTATTTATCCATTATAAAAAGTAAAAATTGCCTAATAAATATATTCGCATAACTTGTTATATAAAAAAAAAAACATAAATGATAAATGTTAAATTCTTCAACATCCATTAGATATAATTTTTTAATATTATTTTATTATTAAAAGTATTTTTTTTTCAAAATTTTTATTAAAAAAATGTTAATAATATGTTTTGAAAGGTGTTGAAAGGATGTTTGAAAAATTTTAGATTTTTTTTTATGGATGTATGGGTTGAAAATATACAGTCAAAATTAATATATATATATATATAAATATAAATATAAATTAGTTGTCAATTTTATTTTATTGAGTTAGTTTTATAAAAATGAATTTATTTATTATTAATATATCATAATGTATAATATCAGAATTTATCTTAAAAAAACTTTTAAATTAGAATCGAATTATTTATAAATTTCTCGTTTTCAGATCATTTTAAAATATATCATGTGTTTTTTCGGTAAAAATTTTAAACACTTATTTTAATTTTAAAAAATCATAAATTCATTATATAAGATAATATCTATATATAATATTTTTAACTTGTGAAAACTGATTTTACTTTTTTTAATTTTAAATTTTTCCTACTACTTGGAAATACTATGTAATAAATACAATCATAACAATTCGTCATTGAATAAAAACAGAATAAGTTATATATTTAAATATTTTGTTATATATAATAAAATAACATAACTTATATTCATAAATTATTAATACATAACATAGATGTTTTACACAGTTTTTAAAATTTACTAATTATTATATCTAATTTAAAGAACACATGTATGTCACATTGTGATTGATACTACACTAAAATTTGATTGAAGTGTCATCTTGACCACCCTACACAAGGTAGGATTATTGGCACCCTCTCACACATCTTGGCATACATATTTGTATATTAGGTGTGCCACCAACATCTTGGATCGATTTTTTACCACCTAATTTTGTGATTTACATAACTCAACCAATTAATGAAATTTGGAATCTCATTGAATCCACTTTAATATAGTTCACTATACTAATAACATACTTGTATCACCTTGGGTACCTTACATTAGACAATCACGAATGATTTTGGCACCAACCCCTATGGCTCAACTTGACCAAAAATACAATGTTAATTCTAATACTAATCCACAACTCAGTTTGACTAATAATAGATGCAATCAATCCAACGTCACACTATTTAATAACTCAGCCAACATCATAATAAGTTTGCCAAAACACACATAATTCCATTAGACAATCAAACACCGATCATTTGAACCACTCAACCAACACCGCAACATGGTTAACCAAGTATGTATTGTTTTAACATACAAATAATTACAAACTCTTTCATAACTCGATCAACATTTTTAAAACTCAACTATACTTCAACAAGTTAGTCAAAATTAACACCTTGACATGTCAACCAATTTAATAGGTCATCCATATGCTTAACATCTTAGTAAGTTGGACAACTACCTATATTCTCTTTCGTTCACCGCCAAATCACCCTTTATATCTTTAAATGCTTCTTTCATTAGTAATCATCTCTTCTTTTATTACTAAAAGTTAAAGTCTCACAAAAATTTTATCAGTTTGACAAATCAATTTAAGAACTAATTATTACACTAATGGTCAAAGCATCTCAGTTACCACCAAATATTTTGTCCATCATCAATCTCTTTTTTAACCAGTACACCTATTATCAGCCAATGATTAATGATTAAACAAGTCAATCATGAAAGTTATTTGATCCAATCTATCAAGTAGGCGAAATTTGCTAATTATACAAAAAATAACATTTTCATAGGTTATCTTGATTGATGAAGCAACTAAATATACCTATACCATTCCACAAATTTAAAATTTTCTAAGTATTATTCATAATTAAATTTTACAAATTAAACCAAATAAGATAATTGTTCTTCAACTCTTCAATCCCATAACTCAAATCTCGAAAAACAAAAAGAAGTTAAATCACTCATTTGATCAGTAATGGATAAAGTTGATTTTTCCTCATCTCATACCTTCCCTTTTCTTTTTGTACTATAAAAATAAGTTTAATTACTCATGAAATATTTTCCATAGATTTTTTTGTGGAAAAAAAATTAATTACCCATTGAATATTTTCCACATATTTATTTTTATGAAAATTTTTCATAAATTTATTTGTGGAAAATTTTTCATAAATTTGTTTATGAAAAAATTTTCTATGGATTTGTTTGTGGGAAATTTCCTATAGATTTGTTTGTAGGAAATTTCCCATAGATTTTTGGTAGAAATTTTCCTACTAGTCTTTTACCCACAAATTTTCCACCACCACAAATTTGTAGGTAAAAGACTAGTAGGAAATTTTTCACAAAAAATCCATGAAAAATTTCCTACAAACAAATTCATGGGAAATTTCCCACAAAAAAATCTATAAGAAATTTGTTCATAAAAAAATTTATGAAAAATTTCCCACCAATAAATTTTTGAAAAATTTCCATAAAAATAAATCTGTGTGAAATATTCAATGGGTAATTAATTTTTTTTCCATAAAAAAAGTCTGTGAAAAATATTTCATGGGTAATTAAACTTATTTTTGTAATAACCTTCCATTTAACTAAGCATATTTTCTTTAAAAAAAATTAAAAAAACTTAATTTTAGAAAGATAAAATATTTATAAAAAATATGTCAATCCATTTTTTATTTATATAATATTTAAAAATAACTGAATTTATTTTATTATATTTTCATATTATTATTTATTTGTATTTTTTAATTTTTTTATTAAGTAATTTAGTTTTAAATAAATAAGGCTAAAAAGAATGAATAGTTAAAAATAAAATAGATTTAATTTGATACAATTAACTCACAATTACAAAATATAACAAAACAAAATAAAAAGATAAGAAAAAAAATCATATCATTCTTTTGGAATAAAATATATTATTGTTTTTAAATCTTGAATTGCATCTCACGTGTTAATAATGCAATTGATTGATTTATTTGTGAAACATGTAAAATTTGTTATTATTATTATTTTCATAAACTATTTCTTATTATAATTCCTTACATGTTTTCTAATTTGTAATTCAATATATTTATAATTTTCTTACTTTTATGTATCTATAAAATATATAAATATTATATATATATATTTAAAAAAAAAGTATGGTGTCAAACTCATAGCACAATCTATCTTCGAGCGTAACATACCTAAAAATATAAATATATTTTAAATATTCAATAACTCCAAATATGAATATTACTCATTATTAGAATAATTTTAAAGATATTATTTAAAATACATAAGTAATTCATAATTCACCAAAAAGTTACTATTAAATTTATTACAGTCCATATAATATACACTATTTTCTACTCTCTTTTACAAATGACTCTCCCTAGTAGACCTGTTGTCTGCTCTTATGTAAAGAATACAATCATAGTAGGAGAAACACAAAGACATAGAAAATGGTAAGCTAGTAAAAAAATTTCATGTTAACAATCAAATAATCAATTTAACATTTCCAATCATATAGTAGATGTAAGGGCTTACCTAAGGCTTTACACCCATAAGCACAATACAAAATTAAACAAACAACTTTCATAAGACTGTATGAATTTCACACATTTGAGGCTAATACTTGAGGTATATCCAAGGAACAAGGGTCTTCCCCATAATCGACCTTCTGAGCATTTTTCAACCTAGGTTCATCTTTAACACCTCACAATCAGGACCATCTTAAGGTAGCTTCACCTATTTCCCTTTCAGAACAATTAGTGAGCCTTCATCGACCTTCACCACACGAGATTTTAGTCTACATGACTTTGAACATCATTAAGGTCTGGATACCCCATTAATATTCTCAAAATCCATACACATTACATTACCAATATTCATATATTAATAATAAATCAATGGCAAAATTCTCCTCTCAGTTAGAAGTAACACAGGTCTCATGTCATTAAATCACATTATACACACTTTTCCCAAGATTTACATACATATATGCATATAATTTTTCATCATTTTAAGTCAAATAAGGAAAAATAGTTAGAGAAAATCGTTCAGCAGATTTTTTTTTTCTTTATAAATGCGTTCAGCATAGACCTACACTGAGCACATCATCCGCTCATCGCCAAGCCCTCTACTTAGCGAATTTCAACTTAAGAACCCTTGGGACAAATCTGCTTAGCGTAGAGCCTTGCGCTCAGCGAATTTATGCAGACAAAGGTTTTGTAGAACTGGGAAAATGCAAATCCAACACCGAAACAAGCATTCCAAGCACATTCAAATACAACAAAAGCAACATACAACATACATTTCAAACATACAATCACATATTTCACAAAAAATGACTAGATCTCTAGCTTCCCTTACCTTGTTCTATGCCCAACTATGGAGTTCTTCCGCTACAACACAGATTTGCGACCTTGGTCCCAACTAGCTCTCCCAGCACCTAAACACAAGTTCAAACACATCACAACAAGCCCCTAAATGGCTAAAACACAAGGGAGAAGAGAAATATCACACCCAGTCCTAAACCCTAACGAAAAAGAAGGAATTTTGCACCAAAAACTTACCTAAATGAATTCCAATTGGTGAGAATGGTTATCCTTCTCAAGATTTTTCCAATGACGGGCTTGGGTCTAAGAGAAGATGAAGAAAAGGGTGAGAAATCGTAGAGAGAAGATGAAAGACTTAGAGGAAAAGAGTTATAGTGAGAGGGGTCTCTTGGGAGAAATTGAAAAGTGAAGGACCTTGGACCTTTCTTTATAACCCTTTCAAAACTTATTTGCCTCATCATCCTTCATTAACCTAAGTTATTCATCTCAGTAAAATTAATTTTCCTCTGAGTCCTTATATCAGGAGCTTATTTTTATCAATAACATAAAAAAATTTACAATTGTAAAAGTATGGCTTTAAGCCTATGTTTGATCCAGTGGATGGAAGAAGACAGATTGAAGAAGATGATAGTTGTTTGCTTCTACTAATTTGTAGTGATTTGCTGGGAAGGGAGAAAAAAGTTTCAGTTGAAAAATTCTACATTTGGAATGAAAGATTTGAGGGGAAAGTCACATGAACAAAAAACTTTCCCTGTAATACCCCTGAGTTCAATTGCATGTGATACTACAGTGTTATGGAAAGATTCCCTCGCACAGGCAGTGACTATGGTTCAGCTTTCACAGGAGAAGCACCGGTGAATGGTAGGAAGACTCTACCATTAAAAACATTGAACGAATTTGAGGTCGTACAGGAGAAGCAACGGTGAATGACAGGAAGACTCTGCCATGATAAACATTAAACGAATTTGAGGTCATACGGGAGAAGCAACGATGAATGGCAGGAAGACTCTAGCATGAAAAACATTGAATGAATCTGAAGTTGTGTGTGTATTAATATAGTTATAACATGTTCACTGAATTGAGTTGAACGAGTAATTCGACGCAAGCAACTGCATTTGCATTTGCCAAAGAAGGTAACCACTACCAATTCATCTTGTAGTCGTAAAAGAGGTAAATTTATTTCGATTAAAGTCATGATTGATTTGTATTATACTTGGGGATAATCAATTATTTGATGAATATAATCGATTCTGGGTTTTGGGATAATAAATTATTATAGGTTTAGGGTTAATCGATTATGGATTTGGGGATAATCAATTCTAGATTTAGGGATAATCAATTCTGGATTTGGGAATAATCGATTATCTCTTATTTATTCTTAGGGTATTTTGAAAAAAATGTAAATTATAAAATACTCATTCCATTTTCTACATTCTTTTTTGTTCAATTTGAATGGACAATATGTTAGATATGAAGCATGACAACATCAGTTTTAATAATTTGGAAAGTGATTTAGATTATATTTAACGATTGTGTTTCCGATTACAAATCAATGTTCTTTCTACCTATAGTTTATGTTTATGAAATTCAACTTTCAAAATAAATGAAAAAAGAGAAATTAATTTGTGTTTTCCTCATCCTTGCTATTTTTTTTTTTGTTCATTTATGTTTGACACTTGCAACAATGAATTGAGTTTGATTCTATATGTGACACCCTAGAGAGGAAGAAGAGAGTGTTTTCTCTAGTAGTTTTATAAAAAAAATTATCTTTTACTTCAATTATGTGTTCTTTCTAATAAATAAAAATTAAAATTTTTTATATTATAAAATTATTAATATAAATAATTATATTTAAAAATTATAAAAAATTTAATATTAAAATTAATATTAATTATTTTATATTTTATATATAAATTAAAAATAAATAATATAAAATAAAAATGAAACTGTAATAATAAACAATTATTATTAAATTTAATATTTAAAATATAAATTATTCTAAAATTATAATTAAATTTTTAAAAATAATAAAAATATAGAATTTTAAAAAATTTATTTATTAAAAAAATTATTTTAATAATATTTATTTATATATAAAATTATATTATTCAATAATTAAAATTTATTATTGTAATAATAAATATAAATTAATTTTACATTATAATTTTCTGATATAAATAGTAATATAAAAAATATTTTTAAATAAAAATAAAAAATATATTTATAAAAGTGTCTTATAAAATATAATAAAATATATTATTTTAATAAAAAAAATTATATATTATTAATATATATTAATTAAATTAAAAATAATTTTAAATTAATAATTTCTTATATACATACATATTAATTTAAAATTATTTAAATTAGAGAATAATATTTATATAATAATAATAATAATAAAATTTACTTGTAATATATTAAAAGATAATATTTTCCTAAATTATCTTAATAATAAAAAATATTTCTTTTATAAAAATGATAAAAGAATAAATCATAATAATCTGGTAATATATTTACTTAATCTCGTAATCGAAAATAATAAATATTATTAATTTGATAATGCTATTTTTTATATTTTTTTTAATTTTGAAATTTAAATTAATATATTATTATATTATTTGAAATTTGAAATAAAAAAATTATAATATTTTTAATAAAAGAAAAATAACACAATATAATCCATTATGATAAGTAGATTAAAAAAATTATTTTCAAAAGAAAATATAATGAATATAATTAAAAGATAGAAATATAGGTAAAAGAAAAAAAATAAGATAATTGATATAATTAAAAAATAAAAATATAAGAAAAAGGTAAGATAAGATAATTAATATAATTAAAGGATAGAAATTCAAGTAAAAGAAAATATAATAGATATAATTAAAAGATAAAAATCAAACTTCAGCATTTGTGAGTTTAGGTTATAAATAAACGTCATGATGTGAGTATTTGTATCATCTCTTCTTCAATTGACTAGTAATAGTTGAAGTCTTTTTTTCTTCTCAGTAATAGTTGAAGTCTTTTTTTCTTCTCAATAATAGTTGAAGTCTTTTTTTCTTCTCATTGTAGTCAAAGTTTCTTCTTCTTCTTGCTTTAGTAATTCAAAATGGCTGGAGGTTTCATCCCAACTGGTCCTTCCCAAGCAAAGAACTACCCAGGAAAACTCACATTTAGAGTCTTCATAACATGTCTTGTAGCTGCATTTGGAGGGTTAATATTTGGCTACGATCTTGGTATATCGGGTATGTATACATTTTTTGGAACAATTTTTTTATCTATATATCATTGTTTTGTTTATTAATAACATAAATATGTGTAGGTGGTGTACCTTCTATGGATCCTTTTCTAAAGAAGTTCTTCCCAGAAGTGTATGAAAAGGAGAATAGCATAACAACCTCTACCAATCAATATTGTAAATTTGACAGTCAGACATTGACGTTGTTCACGTCATCTTTGTATTTAGCTGCTCTTGTGGCGTCATTGTTAGCCTCCACTGTCACTAGACTCTTCGGAAGACGCCTTACCATGATGTGTGGGGGTGTGCCTTTTCTTGCAGGTGTTGGTATGAATGCTTTCGCCGAACATGTTTGGATGCTCATAGTTGGTCGCATGTTACTTGGTTTCGGAATTGGATGTGCCAATCAGGTAATATACATATCAATTTCATATTTTTCTTCTTCAAAAACATTACTTAAACAATACAAACACATTATTTATTATTATTATTATTCACAATCTCAATATTTTGTATGTCTCGATTTTTATTTGATGAACTTTTATTCAATTTTTTATAAATTCTTATTAGCGGCATATGAGTATTAAAACAATTTTGAAACTAACTGGATAACTTGACTAAGATACTAATGATTTATAATTGTGTAACACTAATATATTCAAGTTAGTTATGAATTAACTATATTTTTTTTTACAGTCTATGCCAATATATGTATTTGAAGTAGCTCCCTACAAATATAGAGGTGTTCTTAATATGATGTTTCAATTGGCAATTACTATTGGCATCTTCGTGGCCAATATCCTCAATTACGTTTTTGCCAAAATGGAGAACGGAGAAGGATGGCGTTATAGTTTAGGTTTTGCAGCAGTTCCTGCCATCATGATCATCATTGGTGCAATCTTTCTTCCAGATTCACCAAGTTCTTTGATCGAACGTGGTCTTGATGAGAAGGCCAAGGAAGAACTTATCAAGATTTGAGGAACTACAAACATTGACCAAGAGTTTGAAGATCTTGTGGCAGCAAGTGAAGTCTCCAAAGCAGTGAAACATCCTTGGTTCTCTTTATTAAGGAGACAATATAGGCCTCAACTCACATTTGCTATAGCCATTCCCTTCTTCCAACAACTCACGGGAATGAATGTTATAGTGTTTTATGCTCCTGTTTTGTTTAAAACCATTGGTTTTGGTGCCACTACTTCTCTCATGTCTGCCATGATCACCGGCGGTTGTAATGCAATTGCCACTCTTGTCTCCATATTCACTGTTGACAAGTTTGGGAGACGCACTCTTTTCTTACAAGGAGGCGCACAAATGTTTATTTGTCAAGTATCTTTTTTTACATA
The DNA here is from genome assembly GCA_016859785.1 of Macrotyloma uniflorum. Classification (NCBI taxonomy): domain Eukaryota; kingdom Viridiplantae; phylum Streptophyta; class Magnoliopsida; order Fabales; family Fabaceae; genus Macrotyloma; species Macrotyloma uniflorum. Next base: position 738,968 of record BDMB01000070.1, on the reverse strand, counting down.
AACTCTATTTCATTTATTTTATTATTTTTTACTAATATAGAGTAATTAACTTTTTTTATGTGGACTGGTATAGATTGTGATAACAATAGCAATTGCATGCAAATTTGGAGTTGATGGAAACCCAGGAATATTGCCAAAGTGGTATGCTATCGTGGTTGTGTGTGACATATGTGTGTATGTGGCGGGATTTGCATGGTCTTGGGGTCCTCTAGGTTGGTTGGTGCCAAGTGAGATTTTCCCACTTGAAGTATGATCAGCTGCACAAAGTATCAATGTCTCAGTCAACATGATCTTTACCTTTGCTATAGCTCAAATTTTCACCACAATGCTTTGTCACATGAAGTTTGGATTATTCATTTTCTTTGCATGTTTTCTCATTGTGATGAGCCTATTCATACACATTTTTCTGCCAGAGACTAAAGGAATTCCTATAGAAGAAATGCATACGGTATGACAAAGTCATCCTTATTGGAAAAAATTTGTTAAAGACGTCAAAGTCAAAGATGCTGCAATCTCAGAATGTTAGAATTTTAACTTTTTTTTTCTTTTTTTCATTTTAATTATCCATTTTAATTTTTTAAGAAGAAAAATGATATTTTCTTTCTTAATTTTTTTAGAATTTGTTACGAAGAATGTTCTATATTTCCAATAAGAAGTTTTCATACTCATTTTTTGATTCAATATTTTTTTATTACTTGTATAATAGTTTTTTTTCTAAAATTATTTTTTATATTTAATTATATATATATATATTATAGGAGATAAATAACTTCTGAAAAGAATTATTCTAATAAAAATAATTGTAATCAAAATGATAAAAGTGAAATTATTTCTCTAATTATTATCGGATCATTCATAAATTTCTCGTTCTCGAACTATTATCAAACTACTCATAAATTTTTAGTCTTAAGTTTAAGTTTGAAGAATCTCAACATGAAATATATATTAAAGATCTCACATTATCTAAAGATATGATCAAATTAATATATATATACACGAGAAATATATTAAAGATCCTAATCAAATTAATATATATAAAATAATTTTATGAAAATAAATTATGATAAACTCGACTCCCATTATAATTTAAATAAGTTTTACAATTATAAGATAAGAAGCTCATTAAATAATAATTTTACATTAACCCATTATTGAATGACGTCATCATACACTTTTATATATATACAACAATTTTAATTTTTTAATTTTTTGCATAAGCCAAACTAAGCCAAACGCGGAGCCACACACTAACCACGACAATTATACTACGCCAGTTCGCTGCATCCAACAAGACAGCGGCACTACAATCAGATCCATCCAACAAAAAATTATTTGCATAGCCTCCGCCACGTGGCGCTTCCGCGTGACTTCGATCCGAATCAACGGCCAGAGCGCCTCGCAACTGAACCCTCAAATGTTTGAACGCATTGCGGTGCACGCTGCGTCTCGAGCGTGTGGGGTGCGCGTGCGTGTGCAGCTCGTAAATGCACTCTCTGCTACGCGCCAAACCAAGTTGCCATCGATCGATGCAGGTGGGCCCGGTTGGGGTGTCAAAATCTAAGGCCCATTACACGTGGCGCCGAGGGAGTGGCCAGTGCAGGTGTCAATAATTGAATGCGACACAGATGGGGCAGTCTCTAAGGAGATCCGTTGGTGACGCCAGATCCTCACCCGCGGGCCCCACTGTAAGGAGGAATCTCTCGTATTATTATTATTTTAAAATAAATTATTGTGATTTGCACGCTTCCCAATTTGGTTGGAAACAAAATAAAAGGAGTTATGGTCCCGTGAGAACAAGCGCATGAAAATAAAATGTGCGTCATGATGATGAAATATAGAGTACTTTGGCGTTTGTTTGTACTTTGTACTTTTAGCCACGCCCATGTGTAGTTCTGATGCGCCCAAGATTCAATCTCTCTAGATCCACCCATTTCTTTCTCTTTCTTTCTCTTTACTTTAAATTTTTCTTTTAATTTTCTGTTAACTTTATTTACTTCTCTGATTTAATTTTTTAGATTTATCAAAACTAATCACTTGTTTCAGAAATACTTATTGAATAAAAACATGGTTTTTTTAATTAGTAACAATGAATTTATGTTCAAATTTATATATTTCATAAAATTAATTTTGATATTAACTACATATGTTTATTAGTTTTCATTGTTTTAATATCTCTCGTAAATTTGAAGATGTTGTTTAATAAGATAAAGTTAAAAAATAAACCGTTATCGTGTTTTACTTGTAATTTTGTTGAACGAAAATAGATTAATAATTAAGGATGTTTTCATTAAAATAATGAATGTATGAGAATAGTTTCATATAAAAAAATATCTAAATTGATTCTTTTAAAAAGAATCGAAAATAGTATATAATTATTAATAATATATTTATATTAAAACTGATTTTTTCTAAATGAATGTGGATAAAAATTTGGAATTTATTAATGATATGTTCAAGGTGGACCAAGAGGTATATTGGTAATACATTGAATTATTTGTCCAAAATATGGTAAGGTTTATTCTCCTTGAATCCAAAAAAAAAAAAAAATTATACAATTGATACGACCTTTAAAACAAATACTTTCGTACCCGAACGAATAATAATCTCACTAATATTATTATTATTATTATTATTTATTATTAGATATGTATAATGAATAAAAATCTTAATTTTGTATTATTTTACAAAATATAATATCAATCCTCCATAAAAATAATACAATGATAAATAATTTAATATATAAAATATTTATATTATTTAATTATTTTTATTATAATATTTATATACTAAATTATAATAAACAATTTTCAATACTTTACAATTAAAATATTTTTTTCGTATATTATTGTCTCCTAACTTTGTTTATCTGTATTGTTATATGTTCCGTATCAAGATATTATTATCACAATAACACAATTTCACACAAAACATAAGTGAAGGTAAGTTAATGTAAATAACATCCCATGTATTAAAATATATAATTTATATTCTCATATCATATTCATTTATTCAATTATATTCAAAGTGCTACAATAGTTATGATAAAGTATTCAGATCACTCTCAATCTTTCACACACACTTATAATACTAGATAGAGTCTTTCAAAAAATTATATGAAGTTTTTAATCTCAAGAGGTAACACCTACTCATGCATATTGATTATCAAGCCATAGAAATAATTTCTTAAAGAGTCTTGTTTCATCTCACCACCACTCTAATATGATTCTAGCAATCAAATGTCAAGGTGATTCCCACACACGTATCTAAGCATGATGGCTCAGCCCACCCTAATGATAAGTACAGTTGAAACCTCCATTGACTTCTCATCACATGGTATCTATGTCTACGTGATTACAATGTTATTGAAATTTGGATACCCCTTAAAAGAGATCTTGAGAATTCCACATGTATATTAAAACTATATCATATAGTACCTCGTAATAATTATCTGACTCACACACAAACAACACATAATCATTTTATACTTAACAAACCATAAAATCTGGTCTTGCAAACTTAAAGCCTAACACATAATCTATCTCAATCTCAAACACATAACCATTTTAGGTACACAACCATCTCAAACGCATAATCATCTCAAGTACATAGTCATCTCAAGCACACAACTATCACACACACACAATTATCCCAAGTACACAGTCATCTCATCTCATAAGAAATTTTCAACATCCATCATATAATCAATTTCAGTTTATATTTTACCACAAGTCATAACAAATGATCTCAATATTCCATTATAAAATCAGTTCCATATCATGTTCCATAATTTCATAATTTTATAAAATCTACAGTTTATTACTCAATAAATCTCATATAATTTTTTACTACACTTTACAAATACCTCGTTGCAATGATTTATCATACTATAATTCTCATATTATGTTCTTGTAAAACTTCATAATATATAAAAATCCATAGATCATTAAGCAGTAAGTTTCCACTCATTTTTCATCATATTATACATTAATATATTCAAATGAACATAAATAATTTTTCAAGAATAGTAAATTTTTGCTTAAGCGAAATGTTTTCGCTTAAGTAAAAATACCCCGAGAGTAGTATTTTTAATCTAGTATTTTTCACTCAAACAGAAAAATTTCCGCTCGAGTGAAAGAGCTTGTCCCTTAATCGAAAGTTCTTCACTCAAGTAAAAATAGTCCCGAAAGTAACTAGTGTTTTTTGCTCAAGTGAGATTCTCGTCGCTCAAGTAAAAATCAAATCGAGAGCACACCTAGGAGTTGTCGCTCAAGCGAGAATTAGTCACCCAAGCAATAGTCCCTTGCGTACCAAACAAGAAATCACGAAAAATGCACTTTCAACACTTAACATTCGTTTGGATCAAGCGATTTACCGTCACAAAGGATGGAAGTGGATGGATTAAGGAAGATTATGGTTGTTTGTTTCTATTGATTTATAGAGAAAGGCGAGAGAAGTTTCTGCCTAAGAATTTTCGCACTTGTAAGGTAAGATTTGAGGGGAGAACCACGTCGACAAAAGACTTTCCCCATAATACCCCAAACTTCAGTTGCATGTGACGCTACAGTGCTATAGTGAGCCCATAATTCTCGCATGTATCTTGTTGGTTACAATCGTCTTTGTCAGTTTTCATTGGAGAAGCATGTTAGTATTTTTTGAGTTACATATATATTTAATGTGTCAGAGTCATTATCTAATTAAAATTATAAAGTGTTCTATTTAATAATAAGTTTATAACTAAGAGCATAATTATAATGAAAGGTTATTGTGTAGATACCATAAATAATATTTTGTTTTTGTTGAAGGGACAAAAAACAAAGTTATTAAATCAAGAGTGTAACTGATTAAGTTACACAATGGGTTATGGTTCCTATTTGTAGAGGGTGTTACAAAATGTGAAAAATTTTGTTATCTTATTTATCTCATTGTCCTCCCATCTGAGATTGAACTATATTCTAAAAGTCATGTTCAATGCTGACTTTCAATAAATATTTCTAGGTATAGATTTATGATTTATAATACCTCCATGTAAAAGTTAGAGTTTTAATTTCCATATAGTTATAATATTAACTTCTACTTTTATGTATGAATTAGACTTATCATATTATATGTAATATTAGCTCTAACTTTTATTGTACTTGTGTAATAATTACTTTCTTTATAATGACTTATGTTTTGACTATTGTTGTGTATATTACATGATTCAAGTATTTTAGGTTTCAAAATAACATTATTTTCTTCAAAACAAAAAAAGGCAAAGATAAGGGAAAGATAAACAACGCTTTGAACCAATCATGCTTCATATTGAAAATGCTCCATCTGTGGAGTCACTTCTTGATAAAACTCGCCACTTCACTACAAAACAACATATGGTCAAATTATCAAATATGTAGGTGACTTCGCCAACAGAGACATAGTTCATCCAAAGGTAATGGACTTTAATTATTTTGTCTCTATCGGATTTCAATTTTCGCAATACTTAGCTTTTCAAGGTCTTCAAGAATTTGTCTCACAATTTGGAGTTTACTATGTCAACATAATTAAAGTATTTTATGAAAATTTGAGATTTGTTGAGACTAAGGACATTAGTAGTGAGATTAATAAGGTTAAGGTAAGAGTTAGACCTTGAGATTGATTATAATTGACGAATTTGAAATATGAAGGTCATATATACAATTTTCCTCAAGTTCCAGAAGAACTTAAGTAGCGATGCAGCATTATAAGTCATGCTTAGACCGACAAATTGTTACACTACATTTATGCTCATATCATTAGTACTCGAGGTAAGAATTATGTATAGTTAATGAAAGAAGATACATTCATAATGTGGTGTATGAAACATTGAATTCCTATTAATTGGCCACATCATATCATCTAACATATGAAGAAGTGTAAGAGAAATGACATACTCCTTCCTTATGAACTTTTAATTAAACATATAATTGATCGCATTGGATTTGATTGGACTCTTCAAATCAAGATTACACTTGGGTAGTCAAATTGGTTTATTGAAAAGTCTTTAACAAAATTAAATGCAATTAACATAAATGGTGTATGGCAATATGAGTGAAGGAATCAAGATTAACATAATGACCATGAAAAAAACCCCTTCATTAGTGAAGATGTTGCACGTACGACACCTCACCCACAATTTCATGATGATGACTACACATTAAATCAAATATTGGGTGATATTCAAGAACTACAACAAAATCTAATCACATTATACTTAGAAGTTCGTCAAAGTTTTGTTCAAATTAATAGCAAAATTGATAATTTAGAACAAAATTGATAATCACATTATCTAATATTATATTATTTTTATTTCACTTTTCAAAATTTATATAATTTTTTAATCAATTTTTTTCTTAATTTAAATAATATCTTAATTTCGTGAAATTATTTTTCTTTAATAATAATTTTTTAAAAAGAAATTATTACTTCTTTAATAATTTTCATTTATAAAAATAATAATGCATATTAAATAATATTAATTTTATTTTAAAAAACTTTATTTTACAGCTAATATTATTTTAGTCAATAATTATTTTCTACTATTAATAATAATTTTTTATTTTGTCACATCAATCAAACTGATTATAAATTTTCGTATAATTTTTTCTTATTTTTCACATGTTTTTCCTTAATTAAAATAACTCAAATTTTCACACACTTTTCCCTCCTTTCTTTCTTTT